>CAUYRT010088942.1:0-57130 GCA_963574885.1 Lepilemur ruficaudatus | reverse complement strand
GCGATCCTCCTGCCTCAGCCTCCCGAGTAGCTGGGACTACAGGCATGCGCCACCATGTCGGGCTATTTTTTTCTATTTTTGGTAGAGATGGGGTCTCACTCTTGCTCAGACTGGTACTATTCTCTTTTTTAAGGACTCACCTGATTGGGCCAGGCCTGCCCAGAATAATCTCACTTTTATTAACTCAAAGTCAATTGATTAGGGACCTTAATTATAGTGGCAACATTTCTTCATCTTTGCCACATAGAGTAACCTAATTATGGGGGTAACATCCCATCATGTTCACAGGTTCTGCCTGCACTCAAGAGGAGGGAGTTATACAAGAGATGTATACCAGGGACAGGAATATTGGGGACCATCTTAGGTTTCTGAGTACCACAGAGACCTAGCTCTGCCATTTGATTTCATTAATTTAATGTAATTATTGATATGAGTACATTTACATCTGCAATTTTGCTTTGGTTCTTTTTGGCTTTTTGTTTTCTTAATTCTTTTTATTGTTTAATTATTATGGGCACATAATTCTTGTATATCTTTTTTTTCTTTTTTTCCTACTATATACACCACATCACCCGTGTTGTATGTCTTTGTAGGGTACATGTTCCATTTGTTTTTAATATTTTTCATGTCTGTTTTGTTCCTGTGTTCCTCCATTACTGTCTTCTTGTGTGTAAAATAGATATTTTAGTTCTCCATTTTAATTTCTTTTTTGTTGCTTTTCTTATTATATTTTCAAAGTTATTTTCCTTAGTTTTTGATCTGATGCATTTTGAAATATGCATCTTAACTTAAAACACTCTACTTTGGATTAATGCCAACTTAATTCTAATAAAATAGACTTCTCCAATATAACTCCACTCCCCTTCCTTTGTGCTATTTTGTCATATATATTACATCTTTATCTATTAGAGCCTAACAATATTTTACATGTATTTTATGCAGTTTTTTAAATCAGTTGAGGAAAAGGAAAAAATATATTTGTACTGTATTTTATATTTATATATGTATTTACCTTTACCAATGCTCATTATTTTTTCATGTGGACTTGAGTTATAATCTGGTAACATTTTCTTTCACCCTGAAGGCAGACCTGCTAGTAACAATTTATCTCAGTCTCTGTTTATCTGGTTATGTCTTTATTTCTCTTTCATTTTTGAAGGATGTTTTGCTGAGTATAGAATTATAGATGGACAGGGTTTTTATTTCTTGAAATATTTTGAATATGTCATCCCTCTGTATTTTAGCCTCTATGATTTCTGATGAGAAAAAAATAGTTATTGGGCCGGGCGCGGTGGCTCACGCCTGTAATCCCAGCACTCTGGGAGGCCAAGGAGGGAGGATCGCTCAAGGTCAGGAGTTTGAAACCAGCCTGAGGAAGAGCGAGACCCATCTCTACTAAAAATAGAAAGAAATTAATTGGCCAACTAAAAAATATATACAAAAAAATTAGCCAGATGTGGTGACGAGTACCTGTAGTCCCAGCTACCTGGGAGGCTGAGGCAGAAGGATCGCTTGAGCCCAGGAGTTTGAGGTTGCTGTGAGCTAGGCTGATGCCACGACACTCTAGCCTGGGCAATAGAGTGAGACTCTGTCTCAAAAAAAAATAGTTATTGAGGATCCCTTGTATGTTATGAGTCCCTTCTCTCTTGCTTTCAAGAGTCTGTCTTTATCTTTTGACAATTTAATTATGATATGTCCAGGTGTGAATCTCTTTTTGTATTTACCCTACTTGAGTTCATTGAGCTTCTTGAATGTATAATGTTTTTCATCAAATTTGGGAAGTTTGGAGTTTTTCAAATTTTTTTCTGTCATTTTCTCTCCCCTCCTTCTGAGGCTCCCATTATGAATATGTTGTTGCAGTTAATGGTGCCCCATATTTCTCTGAGATTCTGTTCATATTTCTTGATTATTTTTCTTCTCTGCTTTTCAGATTGCATAATCTTTACTGATCTATCTTCAAGTTCATTATTCTTTCTCTTGCCAGCACAAATGTACTGTTTGGCCCCTCTAATGAACTTTTCTTTTCAAGTATTACACTTTTCAAATCCAGTTGGTTATATGTACATAATTATATATTTATATATATTTATATGATTTTATAATATAATTATATATAATTTTGTAATTATATATAATTTTTACATCTTTATTGATATTCTGTATTTGATGAGACACTGTCATCATACTTTCCTAATTCTTTAAACATGGTTTCTACTATTTTTTTAACATATTTAAAATAGCTGCTTTGAAGTCTTCACTAAGTCAACATCTGGGCCCTGTCAAGGTATTTCTATTGCCTGCTTTTTCTCTTGTGTATGGTTAACACTTTCCTGTTTCTTTGCATATCTCAAAATTTTTTTCTGAAAATTGGATATTTTAGCTAATATATTACATAAACTCTGGATTCTGATTTCTGTCCCCAGCAGTCTGTGCCATTCCTGTTTGTTTGTTCATTTAGTGACTTGCTTAAACTCATTTTGTAGAGTCTATCTTGTCTGTCGTATGTAGCTGCTAATGTCCACTGAGTTTGTTTTTTTTTTTTAATTCTTATATTTATTTTTAAGGCTGGCTTCCTAGGGGTTTCCACTGAGTCAGCATAGATTAGTGGTTAGCATATGATTAATCAGAAGTTGTGCTTAAAGATTTTTAGCCAGTAAGACTTCCACCATTTGCCAATTCATCTGTGTGGGTTGGTAAATGCTTTCAAAGTTAAGGCAGTTTACAAGTCTTCCCAAGCTTTTATTTTCATTTTGTGTAAGACTTCACATTCTGCATGGAATAAGTAGACAGATAGGACCATCTCTGGTCTCTCCTGAGCAAATCTACAGCCTTGTGTAAGCACACAGATTTACAGACCACCAGGGATATGTGAAAGCCCACTAGGTCTGTCTTGTTCCCTAGATCTGCTTGTTAAATTTCTGTGTAGTCTGCTGGTCTTTTGCTTTCTCGAATCTACAGAAGCCTCAGATTAGCTGTGATGTTTGCCAGACTCCCAGTGTTCTAACCAAGGCTTCATGGTTTTTCTTAGATAAATGCTTCTCAATCTGTTGCATGCCTTTGGTCACATTTCTAATGTTGTTTTTAATATTTTTTCCAAATCTTATTGTTTTTTAGGGGGGTGAGAATTTTCCAAGCTCCTCACTCAGCCATTCTGAAAGTCCCCACAATTGTTTATTAATTGTTGTACAAGATTCTCTCTTCATGAACATAGATGCTGTAACTTTCAAATAGCCCCACAATACAGAGGCATTGCTATCTAAAATGTAAGGCAATATGGGAAATCTCTGTACATTCCACTCAATTTTGCTGTGAACCTAAAACTGCTCTAAAAAAGTTTGTTTCAAAAACATAAGGCAAAGATTGTTTCTTCATTGCCTAAAAGCACAAAACAAAACAAAACAAAATCTGTCAAAATCACTTTTAATATTCAACTCATAAAATACAAATGTTAAGTAATCTAATGGTCCTTGGCTATAAGGTACTTTTGATGAACTTTTGTTTTCATATTTTTGTCTTATGTTTTATTTATTTATTTATTTAGGAGACAGAGTCTCACTCTGTTGCCTGGGCTAGAGTGCCATGGCGTCAGCCTAGCTCACAGCAACCTCAAACTCCTGGGCTCAAGGGATCCTTCTGCCTCAGCCTCCCGAGTAGCTGGGACTACAGGCATGTGCCACCATGCCCGGCTAATTTTTTTCTATACATTTTTAGTTGTCCAGCTAATTTCTTTCTATTTTTATTAGAGACAGGTCTCGCTCTTGCTCAGGCTGGTTTCGAACTTCTGATCTTGAGCGATCCGCCCACCTCGGCCTCCCAGAGTGCTAGGATTACAGGTGTGAGCCACCGCGCCTGGCCTTATGTTTTATATTTTTAATGCAATTTTATTTCCCTATATCTTGATGTTTTATGCTTACCCTACCTCAAAGTTTAAAATGTTCTGCTCTATTTCCTTTTTTACTTTTACACTTTTATATGTTATTTTCAGGCCTTTAATCCATTTAAAATTTACTTTTACAAAAGTTGTGAGGTGAAGATCTAACTTTATTTTTCCTAAATGAATAACTACTTTTCCTAATACTATTTATCGAATACTTCATCCTATCTTCCCTTCCAAAAACTGGATTCTCACATATATTAATATTTGGATCTATTTTGGGCTCTCTATTCTGATACACTGATTTGTCAAGTTTTGTTCCATTAGCACATTTTAATTTCTACACTTCAATGCTAGGTTTTGATGTTTGGTAGGGCAATTTTCCTCTCACTGTTCTTTATCTTATCAAAACCATCGCAGCTATTTTTGAACATTTTCTCTTCCAAGGGATTCTTAGAATCACTCTGTTGGGTTCTATTTTAACAATCATTAGGATTTTTATTGGGATTAGATTTATAGATTTTTTTTAGGTAGTTGACATCTTTACAATATTGAGTTTTACCATGCTGGATTATAACATAGCTATCACTTCATTCAGATACTCTTTTATGTCCTTCAGTAAAGTTTTATATTTTTCTTCATCTAGATTTTACATTTATTTTCAGTGTTTTTCCCCTAGGCAATTTAAATTTCTGAGAGTTATTGTGGCTGGTATTTTTATCTATTACATTTTCTAATAGATTATGGCTGTTGTATAAAATATTTTTGTGTATGTTGCTCTTGTATTTTGCCACTTTGCTGAATTATTTTTATTGGCTCTAATGTTTTCTCAGTTAATTGTCTTAGGGTTTTTTAATGTAAATAATAATTTATTATGGTCAATATTTTTTCTTTTCAGTATTCATATCTCTTTTGCTAAAGTTAATGACTTCATTCAATTAATATTTATTGGGCAGCTGCTATGTGTCGTACATTGTTCTGTACTCTGGGCATACAGTTATGCATAAAACAGACGAGTTTTCTGCCCTCCAGAGTTTATATTCTGTTTCAGGAGAGATCTAGGAATGGCATTAAAAAGGTCAATTACCATTGGCAAAATATCCTAAAACTTAGTGGCTTAAAATAATGACAAATATTTATTATCTTACAGTTTAAGCTGGTCAGGAATCTGGAGACAGCTTAACTAGGTGATTCTGGCTGAGTCTCTTATGAGATTGTAGTCAAGATGTCAGGGGGCTTGCCATCATCTGAAGGCATGACTGGGGCTGGAGGATACATTACCAGGGTAGCTCCCTCATTGTGGCTGGCAAATTGATGCTGGTTGTTGGCAGGAGGCCTCAGTTCCTCATCACATGGACCTCTCCACAAGGCTGCTTAAGCATCTTCATCACATGGCAGCAGGCTTCTCCCAGAAAGAGTAGTCCAAGAAGGAGAGACAGACAGAAGCTGTAAAGTCTTTTATGACCTAGCCTTAAAAGTCACACTCCATCATTTTCACAATATCTATTGGTAACATGGGTCATCCCTATTCAGTGTGGGACAGGGTTACACAAAAGTGTGACTGCCAGGAGACAAGGATTATTGGAGGCCATCTTGGAGGTTGGTTACCACAAACTATCCATGAATTTTGAGGAAATTGTAAACCATGAAAGTAGAGGGTGTCAAGCAGTGAAATGCAGAGAAGTAGAAGCCAAGACATAGGCTCATGAAGAAGAAGAGGATATTATAAAGGAAGGAAACTCTAAGGTAGTGATCTTCAACCATCAAACTCAATTATGCATTTTTATAACAAATATTTTGTAATATCTTTTTATTATCCTGAAATGAAATTTGTGGATAATCTACTTATCCACTTAATTTGAAAAGATGAATGTAATGTCCTAACTGTAATATGAAGGACATACAACATAAAAAAATTTTAATAAAATAAAATGTATTTCAATATCTAAGTACTTGGTCATGATTATACTAGAAGACATAGTGAAGCCAGTTTCCTCCTCTTAAAAATGCCAATGGATACACATGTGCTGTATTAGCTACTCAAATACCACAAATGATATTGCCATTGTGGTGTGATTTCCAAATGGTGAACAACTCTTAGTAAAATTTTGAACAAAACAAAGTACAATCCTCCCTTGGTTTACATGATAGCTACATTTTGGGAAAATTCAGTTTTAATTCATACTGTATAGAAATATGTGGTGTTTTTATATAATATAGAGTTAGGTTATAAACTTGGATAACTTTAAACAGTCTTTTGACTGACATGAATGTCAGCAGGGCATTCAAAAGTCACGGAAGACAGAATTGTCATGTGCACTGCAGGACTTCAGCAACTCTGCCCCCTGTTGGCCAGTAGTGCCCCCCAATAATTTAGACAACCCAAAATAACACTACATATTTCCAAATATGTCCTCTAGGGAGCAATATGGCCCCCAACATCACCACCATCTCCATTAAGAGCCCCTTCACTAAGAGAGGACAGTTAAGAGTAGACAGTGGAAGGGAATGAGAAGTGGAGGGGTGTTGTCAAGGGAAGGTACCTGAGAACAAGACATGAAGAATCCTGAGTCTTTGGAGCTTTGCTCAATGCCTTCAAATGTCCAAAGGTCTCAGAACCAAACACAACTCTGAAGTTGTTCCTTACACCAGGGACAGGAGGGAAGATGGAGAAAGGGTGGAAGAAGAGGCCAGGACTTGTGGACCCTGAACTAAATGGGACTCAGGACAACAATGGCACTTTTACTGAAGTCACTTTAGCATTTTAGACACTACCTCATACCTTTATTTCTTTCACTTCTTGGGAGCTCAAACTACTAGAGCTTCTAACATGCCTGCTACTACTCAGAGACATCTTTCCTTTGCATATGAGAAGACTGAGGCCCAAAGAGATGAAATACCTTGAAGAAGGTCCCTGCAATAAGTTAATGGTTGAGTTGGGACCAGAGCAAGGAGCTTTCCACAAGGGCATTTTTACCTGTACTTGAATGGGGCCTGACCAGAAAGTGCTACTAGTACACACAGGCCGCTCCTTCCTCTTCAGGCTTGCTTGGGGCAAGGTCCGTGACAGATAACATTGTTCCAATTCAGGCTCAGCTTTCTGCCACCTGGAAAGTTACATCATGGGTTTGTCAGGTTTTTGTTGTTGTTGTTTAAGAGCCAAGCACTTGGAAGTCCCGGGGAGTTGAAATGCTTATGTAAGAGTTGCTCATGAGCCTGCTGGAGTCCCCTGACTCCTGACCAGAAGTGACTCAAGCTGGCTGACAGCATAGAGAACTATATGTCCTCTGTAAGTGAGTGTCCTGAAAAGGTTGGCAGGCTGTTCAGTAAAGACAGCCTCCTCCCTCCTTCCATCCCGTGTCCTCTGACCCTGATGTGCGTGTGGCGGGGGAGGTGTTGCTAGACGGAAGCTGGGCCTTCCAGCATTGTCTTACTTTCTTTCAAGGGACTGATCTTTTTCTCCAGCAAAGCATCCGGAAAGGTGAGTTGCTTCCCCAGGCGCCTAGGCAGGACTTTTGAGAAAGACAGGTTAATATGTCCTGGGTGTTCCAATTATCGATAGCTTTGTAACAAGCTACTGCAGAACTTGGTGACTTCAAACAACCATTTTGTTATCACTCACGATCTTGAGGAATTCTGACCTGGCTCGACTGGATGATTTTTCTGTCCTGCATAACAGAGATCACTTTCAGCTGCTGGATGGGTTGGTCTTGAGGGTCCAAGATGGTTTCACTCATGTGCCTGGCACCTTATAGGAATGGCTAGAAAATTGGCTCAGCTGAGACTGCCGGCGAAGGCACCTACCTGTGAACTCTGCAGCATGGTGGTCTCAGGGTACTTGCAATTATTACATGGCAGCTTAAAGCTTCCAGAGTGAGTGTTGCAAGAGGCCTGGGAAAAAGCTGCAAATCTTCTTATGACATAACTCAGAAGTTCTGTGAGTCAAGCAAATCACTAAATCTAGCCCAGATTCGAAGAGGAGGGGGATTAGACTTTTCCTCTTAATGGGAAGTGTAGCAAAAGACTTGCAACTATCATCAATCTGCCACACCAGTCTTATAGGAACATCAACTTATTCATTCAACAAATATTTATTGAATGTCTGGTATGTGTCAGGCACTGTTCAAGTCATGGAAAATAGCAGCAGGAAATACAGCAGACAAAAATCCTGGCACTTGTGGAGCTTGCATCTTGTTGGGGGAGATAGACAACAAACAAGATACATAAGTCAAAGATATAGCATGTTAGATTATTGCAAGTTCTAAGGAGAGAAATAAAACAGGGCATGGGAATAAAAAGTATAGGAATGGAGGGTTAAAATTTTAGATATTGTGGCTAAGGAAAATCTCACTGAGAAGACTTTTGGATGAAGATCTGAAGGAAGTGGGGGAACTAGCTATTCATTTGTTCACACATCTAGTGGCAAAAATTCCAAGCAGAGAAAACAGTGAGTGCAAAGAGCCTGAGAAGAGACAGTGCCTGGTGCCAGGAAAGCTTAAGGAACAGCGAGGAGGCCAGTGTGGCTGGAGAGAAGTGAATGGGGACAGAGCCGTAATGCGCAAAGTCAGCGGGTGCGGGGCAACAGATCAGTGCAGGTCTTGTGAGCTGGAGTGAGCACTTTGGCTTTTCTAATTAAAGAAACAGGAAGCCACTGGCGGTTTTTGAGCAGAGGAGTCATGTGACCTTACTTATGTGACATATGTTTTAAAAAAGAACATTCTGGCTGCTCTACAGAGAAAAAGACTAAAGGGAGTCAAGGATGGAACAAGGAGTCCAGTTGACAGGCTGTTGTAATCATCCAGTTAAAGGTGGTTCATGGTGGCTTGCACCAGAACAGTGGCCTTGCTATGATAAAAGTCGGTTGAATTCTGGAAAAATATTCTGAAGGTAGAACATCAGGCTTGTTGACAGACCAGATATAGAATGTGAGGGAGGAGAGCGAGCAGCCACAAAAATGTGGCCTCTTCGGGAAGTTCAGTGGAAGCCCAGGTCTCTGTCTCTTTAGGTGCCCTAATAGCACTTTGCACATGACATATGTCGGTGGTAGGATTCCAGCAACCGACCCTGCAGTAAGCCTCTGAACACTGCACTGCTTGGGAATCCTAAGCCTAGGGGAATCATTCCACAGGATGATTATGCTACTGGACGGGCTAAATTTTTGTAGCCTATGCATATAAACATGGAAGTCCCTGTATAATATTTCTAGCCAACCCATATGTCTCGAACATCATCATTTATACATCATTCATTTCACCAATGAACAATCACTTCTGATTTTCATTATGCTATTTTACAGCCTCCGGTGTCAACTGGAGATAACAAGTATTTGTGGCAGCCTTCTGGTGTGTGAGCTTCTTCAAATAACTAACACATGGAGTGTGTATTCTTAATTAAAATACTTCAGATGTTAACCAAATCTTCTAGGATATTTATTTTATATATATAATGTACATAATATATATCATATTATTAATACAACAGAATACACACACGCACGAGCACACACACATCCCATTCTCTTTGTTCAAGTTTTTATAAGCAAATTTCTGTGAAATTTAACTCTGGTTGGCCTCAGATCTGAGGCCCAGAAGCACTCAGTTTCTGCAGGCCTTGATGCAGTCAACAGTTTTGCCCCTGAGAACGTGGATTCTTGTTCCCATTAGCTGGACTGGCCTACAACCCCTTCCCTCCTTGTGCCAATCTAAGGTCACAGAGGTCTTGGAAAGGAATTTCTAGTGGTGTTTTTTTGCACCACTGTCCCACCTCGGCCCCATGCCTGTCACCATCAAGGCTTGTTTTTCCACTTCCTTTGCGAGAGCCAGGACGAACACCACCTGTGCCACTGAGGGGCAGCTGGCCACTATTCCTCACTGGCCTCTGCTCACCTCCCTCTGGGGCCCTGGGGCCCTGTCTCTCTGGGTGGGTGGGAATGTGAAGGATGGGCTGGATTTGCTTAGGGAGGGAAGAGGAGAGATAACAGTCTAAGCTGGGAAAGAGCGTGATCAAAGGCACAGAAGTGGAGCCATGTGTGGGCAGTGTGAGGAAATAGGAATTAATCCCACAGTATTGCAGCTGAAAGCCTCAACAGACAAGCAGTGGGAGACAAGACTGGAACAGAAGTGAGGGCCATGTAATAGAGGGACCTGAAAACTTAGCTAATTCATTTGGCCTCCATTCAGTAACAATAGTTAATAACTTCTGATTGTTGAATGCTCTCTGTGTGCCAAACTCTATCCTAGGAATTTTTTCTACATTCTCTCATGTAATCTCCATATTAAGGTAGAGATTATTTTCCCTGTTTTACCTTTTAAGGAAACTGAAGCCCAGAGAAGTTAAAACCCCTTGCTCAAGGTTACCTAGCTAGTGAATGGTATGGCCTAGACTTGAACCTATGTCTCTCTGGTTCTTGCCACAATTTAAATGAGTCACTATTCTTAAAAACCTCCAGGACTTTGGAAAGCTGAGGCAGGGAGTTGAGTCTGCAGTGCTGATGGGACTAAGCTCATGATTTCCCTAATTCTTAACAGCCCCCAACTCCTCCTCCTTTTGCTCCAGAAACTCTAATCCATCCTGAGGAGCTGCCCCATCCTATCATCACCCCTGCACAGCTACACTGATTACCACCACCTAATTCTGCTTCTCAAAGGAATGGCCACCAAGTGTAGGTCACCCAAGATCAGCCTACATGCTGTGTTACAACTGAACATCTTTGAGCTCAGGACTAGGGGGAGTTCTTTGTGTTTGTCTCATCCCCCTCTGTAGACTACACTGATAGGACAGGACACCCAATTTGTGTGTGGGGGGTGTGGCTTTCCATCTGGCCATGTGCCCAAGCTCATGGCCTGGAGATGGGAAGTAGCCAGACTGGATTGCACACTTTTTCTGCACTATGAAGCCTCAGCGTGAGAACTAAAAGATATCCAGATGCTCAGTCAGATGCCAGCACCTGGTCCAAGCAACTAGGGCTGGCCTTTTGGATCCCCGTCTCACTCTTCCTCAGGAATCCAATCTATGAGGTCCTGAAGGCCTGACATTTTCATCTCCACCTATGCAGAGCATGAGGGCCAGATGGAACAAGGCTGAGGAGAGAGCTGAGAATGAAGAAAGGCAAGAAACCTGCCCCAGAGGAAGACAGCAAAGTTCTCACCTCCATCCCGTCACTCCTAGGACAGCAGAGGAGTGTTAGGTCTGTCTGGATGTTCCCTGGTCCCCCGATTTCTAGTGTCAAGAATGAGTACGGGGGCCAGGCACGGTGGCTCACACCTGTAATCCTAGCACTGTGGGAGGCCATGGCGGCAGAATCGCTTGAGGTCAGGAGTCTGAGATCAGCCTGAGCAAGAGCAAGACCATGTCTCTACTAAAAATAGACAAAAATAGTCAGGCAACTAAAAATAGAAACAAAAAATTAGCCGGATGTGGTGACGAGCACCTGTAGTCCCAGCTACTTGGGAGGCTGAGGCAGAAGGATTGCTTGAGCCCAGGAGTTTGAGGTTGCTGTGAGCTAGGCTGACGCCAAAGCACTCTAGCCCAGGAAACAGAGCCAGACTCTGTCTTAAAAAAAAATAAAAAGCATGAGTACTGGTACTGAGTCAAGCTGATGATGGAGTGATCACAAACACAGAGCAATTTTATACAAACATTTAATCACATAAAAGAAAGAATGAAAGTAAAGAAGGAAGCTACACAAAGTGAAAATGTGTTCCAGAGAGAGCGGAATGGGCCAGTCTCCACGAGAGGAGAAAGACCCTGAAGTCTGAGCACATGCTGTCTTTTATAAGCCCACTAATTTGTCCCTCCTTTCTCCTGGCAAGATTGGTTTCCGTTTCCCACCTTTGGGGGTGATCGACAGGTTGGTGTTTTATAACAGATTACGTGACAGGTTGGTTATGTAACAGTTGTCTTTCTACGCATGTGTGTTTCCCATAATTCTTTACGAAGCTCCACTCATGCCATGCTAATTAGATGGTAATGAATGCTTAGGTCAGTTAAAGGTTACTAGGAAACTTTTACTATGTATGTTCCCACTAGGAAATAGTTCCTAGCCACAATTTGGCTCCTAGCTACAATTCGGTTCCTGCTCTTCACTGTTAGCCACCTCCTTGCCACCTGTTTACCCTCCCAGTCCTAACAGCACGGGGCTGAGAGCTATGACTCCATTGAGCACTTCCTGTTGGCTCATGTGAGGACAAGCAGCACTTACCTTTTCTCCAGAGTATGAAGGGTGTGGAGAAGGCAAAGTGATAGACAAAATTGCTCTTGCTGAGGGAAGAGAAGAAATAGGTTCTTGCTGCCTCTGAGCTTGAGAATTGTGCAGTCCATTGTGTTTACATCTGTTCCTATTATTTATATTAAATAATTATGTAAGGCTTCTAAAAAGACTGTTTTTGCATCCCTCACCTCCTTCTGATTACTTTAGTCTTTCCTAGAACTGAGACTGGCCTCCAAGTTCTAACCACTCCTATTGCCTTCCTTCCTTTCTTCTGCAATTCTCTCCAAGCCCCAGGCATCAACTTGCTACAAAGGCCCAGTTTTTTGCCTCAGTTTCTCCACTCAATACTCCAGCAATTTACCAGGCATGGTGGCTCATGCCTATAATCTCAGCACTTTGGGAGGCCGATGTGGGATGATCACTTGAAGCCAGGAGTTCAAGACCAGCTTGGGCAATACAGGGAGACTTCATCTCTACAAAAAATAGAAAAAAATAGTTGGGCATGGTGGCATGCCTATGCTTCCAACTACTCGGAAGACTGAGGCAGGAGGATCGCTTGAGCCCAGGAGTTTGAGGCTACAGTGAGGTATGATAATGCCACTACACTCCAGCCTAGGTGACAGAGCAAGACCTTGTCTCCTAAAAAAAAGTACTGCAGCAATTTTCTGGGACTAAAACAGTCTTGGAACATCACTCAGGTCTCTGAGTTGATCCCTGACCCTCTGCCTGGCTCTCACCAAATTCTTCCCCAGTAGGAAGAATCCTGCTTCCATTTTCCCTGGTCTCTCCTGTGAATGGACTAATCATTCAAAATGCCAAGTCCATTGCCTGCTTAACTTAGAAAGGAGATGAGTGGCCATCAGAATAGTTGTTTAGTGGGATTTCCATGTAAGAAGACCATGGTAAGATGCATCTGAGAATAGAAGAGTGAAAAGACGGTTGATGACTTGAGCACATGGTCTTAAGGTCACACTCCAGTGATAGGAAGTCCCTCTGAAATTTGTCATGTGGGTGGCTTGAGATTGTATGTAAAGTAATTGACAGTTCCTGGTGTCTAACACATGGTGGTTTCCTTCCTCCTACCAACCTTATGCCCTCAGGTCAGGCCACCATCTACCTAAGCCCCAGCTTTGCTCCACACAGTAGAACACTGTGCCTCAAAATGCCCATCTAGCCTGGTCCTGCCCATTCAGAAAGCTCCTTGATTAGCAACCGCAATCCCCTCTGGCCTGGCTAAATTGAAAGGATTTGAGTCTAATCATCATGATCCTTTTCATTCACATATGCTTTCAGTTATGCAAAATATTTTCCCATCCATAATTTCATCTCTTTGTCCCAGGAATCCTGTGAAATACCAGCCCAGCCTTTCTCCTGCCTGAGTGGTGTCTCAGAGGTGTAGTGACTAGCCTACACTGTAATCATGCTGACTGCCAGTAGTGGGTACATTCTTTTTGA
This sequence comes from Lepilemur ruficaudatus, assembly GCA_963574885.1. Lineage (NCBI taxonomy): Eukaryota > Metazoa > Chordata > Mammalia > Primates > Lepilemuridae > Lepilemur > Lepilemur ruficaudatus. The sequence continues at coordinate 43,592 of CAUYRT010088942.1, read as the reverse complement.
TGGCTTCAAATGTCCCCAGTTAAGACCATTCTTGAGTTTCATGGATAGGTTGGGGTATGAATATTGATTTTCTTTTTAATGGGATTTCTTGTGTTATATTCTGCTTGTCAAAGCAATACATGCTCATTGTAGGATATTTGGAAAACACAGAAGAGTATAAGGAAGAAAACTTTAAAATCCCCTGAAATCCACCATTTGAACACAAGCATTGTTTCCTTTCAGACTTTTCTAGTAGCATGAATAATAGTTATAATAATAACTGGGGATATTTAGTGAATACTTACAGTATTGAGAGCATTATATTAAGGATTTTATATTGATCTCATTTCAATATTCACAACCTTATGAGGTACATACATAGTATTATCCTTATTAAAACTGATGAACTGAGGCACAAAGAGTTTGTTACTTGTCCAAAGTTACCACAACCATTAACTATTGACATTAGACTTTAAATGCATGAAATCTGCCTCTGGATCCTTGTACCTGCCATATGCTATGTGTCCATGTGTGTTAGATGGTTCAGACCTATTTCTGCTTGTGAAAAGGTAGGTAGATAATACAAAAAGTGACTTGAAATTATTCACTTACTCTTCTTTGCCACACCCATTCCCTTTCACCAGAGCTGCAGTGTCTCAGACATGTTCTCCCTCTATGAAATGTGCTAGAGGCCATGAATTGGCCTGGTACCACGCAACAGGAGGAGGACAGAGGAAGGAAATTAAGGGCTGGGTAAGAAGGCCTACAAGTTGAAGGAAGCCAGGACCAGGCATAGTAAACCACAACAAGCCTATATCCTCCTTTAGTTCACAATCTGCACCAGACACTTTTGGTAGGCATTCTCCTATCTTCTTGCTAACAGAACCCCAACATTGGTCAAGTGTCCAACAGAGATCTCTTGATCTCAGGGAAGGTGGGCCAGCACTAGATGAGCCATGATTAGTTTACAACAGTTACAGCAATGCTCTTCCCCTCCACCACTGATTGGTCCCCAGTCAGGCCAGTGAAGTATAAAGGGAGGCCTGCTAGGGGACTTCTGGGAAAGGTTACCTCCCTGCCTGGTGACTCAGATACCTCCCAGAAGACTTCCCCGTATATCTCACTAGGGACATGAGACTCAAAGTCAGCAGAGAACATTAAATCCTTGCAATTGTTCAGGATAGATTATAAATGTTACTAAACCTGGAAGGATAGGAGGAGTCAAATGGCTAGATTATGGAGGGGAAGATGGATTCCAGAAAGATATTAAATGGCAACACTAAGCACAGTGAGCTTAACCAGGGTATGAAGTACTATGGTGAATTCAACTTGGGTCATGTGCTCGCCACCCTTATGACCCAAGTAATGGAATCTATTACCAGAAAAAAAAGAGATAACAGGCAGCAGGCAGACAGAAACAATAGATGAACATTATTAGGATCATTCGCTATTTCTATTTTTTCAATACCTTCTCATACATTATCTGCTTTGAAGGGTCTGCCAAGCCCCTTGTCCCCCTTCGCTAAGAACTAGCCTCCTCTTACCCACAGTGGTGGGATCCTGGCAGCCATGTTGTAGCCCTGACTCCTGGGGAGAACTGATTAAACCACACGGTATCCCTGATCCAAGCGGGACAACCAGATTCCACCCTGAGAATTTGGGATTGAAATTGGGAGATGCTAGTCAGTCTCTTTTGGTCACTTAAACCCAGGACTTATGAACCCAACAGCTACAGGGAAGCTATATTTAGACAAGGTCATGGAAAAGCAGAGAAATCAGAAATGCAAAGACTGGAGTGGATATGGAGAGACAAAAGACCTCAGGGACTGAGAGAGTGATTAAAAGAAACAGAGAACTGCCTTCATTCTGGGTGACTTTCCAGTTCATGGCTGTAGTCCCTTCTGAAACATGGCTACGCTTACTGTCCTTGTGTTCCATGAAATTCCCCATATTCTATAATAAGCCTTCCTTTTAACTAAGCTAGCTCAAATAGGTTTCTATTGCTAGCAACAGGAAGAACCTTGATGATGTCAAAGTACTTAGTCATCATCCTTATTTTACAGATGAAATTAAGCACCCCCAGAGGTCAGCCATGCAATGGAGAGTGGTTCCCAGTGAGATATGCCTAACGGAGGCTGTACGACCTTGGGCAACTCCTGGAACAGTACTGGACCTAAATCTGAAAAATGTCTGCAAGTAATCTCTACATCTCTTGAGCTCCTTGAATTAAAGACACATTTAAAATCCCAGGAATTCAGCATTTAGTTTTTCTGATAGAAAACCTCCCTTGACAAGAGTTTGACCCCATAGGACCCTTCTCCCTGCTCCCTATGCTGCTCTGTTACAGCACGTGTAACATTGTATGGAAATTGCCTGTTTACTTACCTGTTTCCCCCACTAGACTGTGATGTCTCAGGATCAGTGTTTAGGAGTGACTAGCACACATCAGGTGCTCAAGAAATATATATTGAATGAATAAAAAAATTGTCCCTTTTGATTTTTTTTTTTTTTTTTTTTTGCTGACTTACTGTATCTTCTCTGGATATTCCACATGACACAGTTGGACCCATGGGAAACGATGCTTATTGGTAGAAAGAGTATTGAAGGCACATGTATCTTCAGTGACAGAACATCAGTTCTGTCACCAATGAGAGAATTGTGTGACATTAGGACAGTCATTCCCCATCTGACAAACTAGAGAGTTGGATTGTATTTATCATTTTGTGACATCTTCCTGCCTTCTTCCTTTGTCTAGGCACTTCCATACCTAACAAACCCACATTTCCTCAAAGCAGAAACCAGAAATCTGCATTCTCAGCTTCCCTTGCCACTACGTCACAAGCATATGACTTAGAGCCTACAATACGGACAAATTCCAATTTGGATTTGGAAGAGAATTCGATTTGGAAGAGCATGATATGAAGGAGGCACTGCTCAGAATCCATTGTGGAGAGTGTGGGGGAGAAACAACCAGCTTTCACAGACAATGGTGCTAAAGGGCCTTGCAGTGATGCCCTCCACCTTATTGGTGTTGAACGTACACTTGCCTACCTGTAACAACAACAGTGCCTCTCACAAAAAAGCCCAATAGGGAATTGCTTTTGGAAGCAAAGTTTCTCTGGTTCCCCGGCCAATCCAAATTTTCTGAGTTGCTTAACATTATTTGAATCCTTATTTTTCTTCTCAAACTAGCTACAGTGAGTTTTACTGTTTGTTTGCAACCAAGAACCCCGACCAATAAAATCTCTGAGACACCTACTAGAGCTAAGATTTTTTTCCTAGGCCCTCTCTCTTCAGAAATGACCCCACAGGTCCTCAGTGTTCGTCCCAAGAGGTAGAGACAGCTGTGCTAGTCAGAGAAACTGTAAGCACTTCTGTATAACTAGACTATACATTTCTAGAGGGTGATGGTAAGGCCAAAGAGTAGGCAGGCATCAGATCAGGAAGACCTTGGTAAGCCTTGGTTCTTTAAATATTTTGGACTTATGCTTCAAAACAGTAGTTTTCAAACTTTTTGGTTTTAGGGCCCTTTTATAGTAGACTCCTAAAAATTACTGAGGACTCCCAAAAGATTTTGTTGGCTATATCTATTGATTTTACCACATTAGAAATTAAACCGAAAAATTTTTATGTATTCATTTATTCATTTCAAAATAATAGCAATAAACTCATTATATGTTAGCATAAATAACATTTTATGAAAACAACCATATTTTCTGTGTTTTCCAAAATCAAAAAAAAATAAGAAAAGTGATATTGTTTTACATATTTTCAGATCTCTTTACTGTAATAAAAGGCAGTCAGATTCTCTTAGCTGCTTCTAAATTCAATCTATTGCATTATGTTGTTTTGGTTAAAGTATATGAAAAATATCTGGCTTCACATACATATGTGGTTGGAAAAGGGAGGGCCTCATGGACCTGCTTAAAGAATCTCAGAGACCCCCAGGAACTTTTGGATCCTATTTTGGGAACCCTTGTTTCAGAGCAATGTGAAGTCATTAAAGGCGTCTAAGCAAAGGAGTGACATGAGTGGATTTGTTGTAGAAAGCGATTCTGGCTGCAGGGTTCCAGGGCCAGCACACATTGTATTCTACGTAAGTGGTGCCCCCTAGTAACATCATAGCCTTGATGTAGAGAATAAGAGGGAGGTCAAGAAGGACAGTTAGGAGGCTATTGTATTAGTCCGGGAGGAAGATGATCTTGCCTTCGTTCAATGTAGGCATGGAGAATGGGAGACAGAACTCGAATTCAGATTCCTCTGACTTCAATACCCATGTTCTTCTCTCAGTACCAGTGATCACCAAGCATGATTTAAAAATATTGAGAAACAAATTGAGCATATCTATCAATGTACCAAATATATTATATACATTATAAGTTAAACTGTAAAATAAAATAAAAATGAAATAAATCCTATTTTAAAGGTCTTAACTATCATGACAGTTTAATTTTATCAGTAGCTGCTACCGTGAGTTACAAAATACAAGCACTTAGAACAAGGTTTGTTTCTAATGATCATGAGCGTACATCCAAATTTCAAAATATCTCCTTAAAAATGCTGAATGTTGGGGCCAATGTCTTGTGAGATCTCATTAGATTATCAATGCCCTTAACTTGAGTGTGACTGATCAAGTTCTCTTACTAGGAGTAGAAGTGTGAGCTCTGGCATGTTTGGTTGTTTAGGGTTTTTGTTTGTTTGCTTTCTTTTATTTTTCATGTGTTACATTATTTTATTTTTAATCCATAGTTTCTTTGCAGGTGTCATTTAAAGCAATCTGTCCATTTTGTGAGCATTAGCTTAAAAAAATCCATAATTCCACTTAACTGAGCTCACGTGAATAGAAATAAGTTTCCACGCATCAAAGAGAGTGTGGCACTCTCAATCCCTACTCATGTTGGAACTCTCACTCTTCTCTGAAGATGCCTCACCTACAGTATGTGACAAGTGGCCATCCTACATAAGGCCTGAGTGAAAGTGCCACTGTCAATCCTTATAGTAAATATTAATAAAGTGTAGTTTCTTATTTTGAAGTTAAAAACTAAATATAAAAAAGAAATTCTAGTATTTTTCCCCATAATTCAATGGATCTCCTTGCACCCTTTAATTTGGAGCCTTCTGCTGTATACTATAAAATACACCCAAGGAGTAGATGGCATGAAGAAATAGGGGTGCACCTCTTCATATCATACTCAGAATTAGCTTTGATACTTATTTATTCTACTATAGTTCTGACTTCAGCTCAGATACCTCACACAAGCGTCTCCTTGTTAGGTCTGGTGGAGGGTAAACAGGTGGCAAGGAAGTGGTTAAGTGCAGAAAGCAGGAACCAAATTGTAACTAGGAACCAAATTGAGGCTAGGAACTGTTCCCTACTGGAAACATACAGAGCAAGGAGCTCCCTTTAACTGACCTAGAGGTCATTACCATCTAAATAGCATGACATGGGTGGAGTTTTCACAAGGGATTCTGGGGAAGAGGCATGCGCAGAAAGGGAAACTGTTACATAACCGGTTGGCTATGTAACCTGTTATGTAATCATAATATAACCCCAACCTGTCAGTCACCCCAAAGGCAGGAAACAGCAACCAATCCTATCAGGGGAAACAAACTAGTGAGCATATAAAAGACAGGGTGCACTGAAACAAACCTAACATCCTGACCAGAGATTTTCTCCTGATTTTTTTACATTTGAGTTTTATTTTTCATTATAAAGAAAAAATCTATTTTACAAGCACTTAAAAAGCAGCCTTGATGACTTTAAATAAAATATAAAAGTATTGATCAAATGAAGGAGGTCTTTGAGTCATGAGATGATTCTGAAAGTGGTTGCTCAATTCTGAAGAGATCTCTTAGATACAGTGAATCCCATTGTAATGTGACATATACATTACTCAAAATCGTCATGCTACACAAATTTGGGCAATACAAACCACAGGGGTTATAGGGAAAGTAGGGCTAGGGGCATAGTAATCAAATCCTTTATTCATGACACAGAAAAATATATGAACCTAATAAAAAATGGTGGCCCAGTTTCACACAGGTGAAACTTGAAAGTTTGCTTGTGGAAGCAGTTGTCCAAGGGCTGCAGCTTGTGGGTTGTTGTAAAGTGGAGGGAGGAAGGTTATGTGAAATCAGAGGGAAAGTTGTAATATCAGATAATAGGTGGTATGATTGTATAGTTTTTGGTTTTGTATTTTTTTTTACTTGTTGCTCTAGGGATTATAGTGTGCATGTGTGTGTGTGTGTGTGTGTGTGTGTGTGTGTGTATGTGTGTGTGTAAAACTTATCACACCCTCCTAGTATTGACATTTTACCTCTTTAAGCAAAACATTGGTCCTTTTATGCTCCCATTTTATCATTTGCTCATCCTAAATATTTCCCTTACATACATTGTGAACCACACGAGTTGATATAATTTTGCTTTCAATAATCTAAAGTAATTTTTAAAACTCTAGAGCAGATGGCTAGCCTCTTATATTTACATGTATCTTTACCCATTCTGTTGGTCTTTGTCCATTCTCAATGTTCCAAGTTTTCTTTCATTGTTGTTTCCTTTCTATATGAAGAATTTCCTTTGGTTATACTCTTCAGGCAGTTCTGCTGGTGACAAATCTTGTTAATTTTCCTTCATCTGAAAATGTCTTTATTCCATCTTCATTCCTAAAGCATATTTTTTGATATGTAAAGAATTCTGGGTTGACAATTCTTTTCTTACAGCACTTGAAAAGTTTTGTGCTACATACTTCTGATCTCCTTGGTTTCTGATGAGAACTTCACTGTCATTCAAACCTTTATTCTTGTGTATGGTTGATTTTAAGATTTCGCTTGTCTCTAGTTTTTAGAAGTTTTATTGTGATGTATCTGAATATGGATTTCTTTAGGTTTATCCTGTTTGTTTTTTTCTCAGCTTCTTGAATCTTTAGGTTATGGCTTTTGCCAGAATTCTGAAAATTTCAGCCATCATTTCTTTGAATAATTTTAAGTTCCATATTCAGCTCCTCCTTTAGGATTCTGATGACATGAATATTAGATCTTTTACTATTGTTCCAAGTTCTCTAGGCTCTGTTCATTTCTTTTAAAAAAATCTATCTTTTCTATGTGAGTTTGATTGGATGATTTCTACTGATCTAGGATACTTTTTCCTTTATTGTCTCCATTCTGCTATTGAGTCATTACAGTGAGTTATAAATTTTTTGGTTATTGTATTTTTCAGTTCTAAAATTTACATTTGGTTCTTTTCTATATCTTGTATTTCTTTGCTTGAGACTTTCTATTTTGTCATTTGTTTTAAGAAAATTTGTTGTCTACAAGAAACTCATTTCAAATATACTGATAGATATAGATTAAAAATAAATGTATGGGAAAAGATACACCAATCAAAAGAAATCCAGCATGGCTATGCTAATATCAGATAACATAGACTTCATAATGGGCCAGTTTCTCAAAACACACAAACTACCAAAATTCACCTAAGATTAAACAGATAATCTTAATAATCCTATAACTATTAATATTAAAGAAATTAAATCAGTAATTTTTAATGATCCAGAAAAAGAAATCTCCAGGCTCATATGGTTTTTCCAGAGAACCCAACCAAACATTTATGAAAGAATTAACATCAATTCTGCACAATCTCTTCAAGGGGAAGAGTTCTTAGACATGACATCAAAAGCACAATCCATAAAGAAAAAATGAATAAACATTTTAAAATTAAAAATTTTTGCTCTGTAAAAACCTTGAAGAGGATATGACAAGACAAGCCATTGACTGTGGAAAAATATTTGCAAATTTCAGATCCAACAACAGATTCATGTACAGAATATATAAAGAACCCTTTAAATTCAACAGTAAGAAAACAAACAATGCAATTAAAAAAATTGGCAAAAGACTTGAACAGATGCTTCACCACAGAAGGTAATAAGGATCTAAAAATGCATGAAAAGATGTTCAGCATCACTAGTCACTAGTGAAATGCAAATTAAAACCACAATGAGATATTACTACACACTTATTAGAATGGCTGACATGAAGAATACTGAAAATATTAATACCAAGTGCTTACAAGAATATGGAGCAATGGGAACTCTCATACACTTCTATTAGGAATTAAATATAATAGAGCTACTCTGTAAAATAGTCTGGTGATCTCTTACCATGTGATCCAGCAATTACGATCTTAGAGAAATTTTTCCTGGAGAAATACAAACTTATGTTAACACAAAAACTTATACAAGAATATTCATAGCAACTTTATATGTAATAGCCCAAAACTCGAAACAATGTAATATCCTTCAGTGGCAAATGGTTAAACAAATTATACATTCATGTAATGAATCACTACGCAGCAAAAAAAAAAAAAAAAAAAGAACAAAGTATTGATGCAGGCAACAACTTGCATGGATCTCCACAGAATTATGCTGAGTGAAAGAAAGCTAATTCCAAAAGGTTACATATTCTGTGATTCATTCATACAACATTCTGAAAATAACAAAAGTATAGAGATACAGAACACCTATTAATAAAAACACATAGGGAAGGAGAAGGAGTGTAGAATTATAAAGGGGCACCACAGGGAGTTCCTTTGTGGTGACAGAACACTTCTGTGTCTTGATTGTGATGGCTATAGCCATCTGTGCATGTAAAGTGTAACAGAATTATACACAAAGAGATATAAAATGAGTGCGTGCAAAAAATGGTAAAACTCTTGAGTAAGGGCTATAGTACATAATTGTATTGTGCCAGTTAATTTCCTCTTTTTGATATGTACTTTATGTAAGATATTACTATTGGGGAAACTGGGTAAGGGGACAGTACTCTGCTAATTTTGCAACTTCCTGTAAGTCTATAATAATTAAGAAACAAAAAGATCTCGGCCGGGCATGGCGGTTGATACCCATAATTCTAGCACTCTGCGAGGCCAAGGCAGGAGGATTACTTGAGGTCAGGGCCTTGAGTGAGAAGAGCCTGAGCAAGAGCAAGACCCCATCTCTACAAAAAATAGAAAAAATTACCAGGGTGTGGTGGTGCACGCCTGTAATCCCAGCTACTTGGGAGGCAGAGGCAGGAGGATTGATTGAGCCCAGGAGTTTAAGGTTGTGGTGAGCTGTGATGATGCCACTGCACTCTACCTGGGGCAACAGAGTGAGATTCCTCTGTCTCTGAAAGAAAAAGAAAGTATCTCATTGTGGGTTTGATTTGCATTTCCCTGGTGATTAATGATGTTGATATCTTTTCATATACCTGTTGGCCATTTATTTGTCTTTGGTAAAATGTCTATTTGGTTCCTTTGCCCATTTTTAAATCACTTTTGTTTTGTTTTGTTTCTTTCTATTGAGTTGTATGAGTTCCTTATAAATTTTTAGTATTAACCCCTTATCAGATATATGGTTTACAAATATTTTCTACTGTTCTGAAGGTTACCCTTTTATTTTATTGATTACTGTCTTTGCTGTACAGAAACTTTCTAGTTTGATGTAGTTCAACTTGTTTATTTTTGCTTTTGTTGCCTCTGCTTTTGGTGTACAATCCAAAAAGTCATTGCCAAGACCAATGTCAAGGAGCTTTGCCTCTGTCTTTTCTTGTACAAATTTTACAGTTTCAGGTCTTACATTGAATTGATTTTGGGGTATGGAATAAGAGAAGGGTCCAATTTCATGTTTTTGTATGTGGATATCCAGTTTTTCCAACATTGTTTATTGAAGAGACTATCTTTTCTCCATTGTGTATTCTTGGTGCCTTCATCTAAAATTAGTTGGCTGTGTATGTGTGGGTTTATTTCTGGTCTATTTGTTCTATTCCATTGGTCCATGTGTCTGTTTTTATGCCAGTACTATACTGTTTTGATTACTATAGCATTGCAATATAGTTTGAAATCAGGAAGTGTGATGCCTCCGGCTTTGTTCTCCTTGCTCAATGACGTATTACTCACCAATAAAACTAAAGTAGCAATAAAAGATTGCTTTTGCTATTGAGAGTCTTTTGTGGTTTTATATGAATTTTAGGATTGTTTTTCCAATATCTATGAAAAAGTCATTAAAATTTTGATAGAAATCACAAGGAGACATCACTTCACACCTGTTAGGATGACTATCATCAAAAAACCAAAAGATAAGTGTTGGCAAGGATGTGGAGAAGAGGGAAGACTTGTACACTGTTGATGGGAATGTAAATTGGTACAGCCATTATGGAAAACAGTATGGCGGTTCCTCAAAACATTAAAAATAGAACTACCATAGGATCCAGCAGTCCTACTACTGGGTATATATCCAAAGAAAATAAAATCACTATCTCAAAGAGATATTTGCATTCCCATGTTCATTGCAGCATGATTCACAATAGCCACGATATGGAAACAACCTAAGTGTCCATCAACAGATGAGTGGATAAAGAAAATGTGAGATACATGCGCATGCGCACGCGCGCACACACATACACACACACACACACACACTAGAATGTTATTCAGCCTTTAAAAAGAAGTAAATCCTGCCATTTGGGACAACATAGATGAAACTTGAGAACATCATGCTAAGTGAAATAAGCTAGACACAGAAAGATACATACTGTTATGATTTCACATATGTAGAATGTTTAAAAAAAAGTCAAACTCATAGTAAAAGAGTGTAGAATGGTGGTCACCGGGGGCTGGGAGGTGGGGCAAAAGAGGAGAGATTGGTCAAAGTGTATAAGATAAGTACTTTTTGGAGACCTAATGTACAGTGTGGTGACTATAGTTAATAATAATGTATGCTTGAAATTTGCAAAGAAAGTTCAAAGCCCAAATGTTCTCACACAGAAAAAGAAAAGGTAACACTGTGAGGTGATTGATGTGTTAATTGGCTTGATTATAGTAATCATTTCACAATGCATATGTATATCAAAACATTATGCTTTACACCCTAAATATATACAATTTTTATTTGTCAATCATTATCAATGAATCAAAAAAAAATGTTAAAGTATAAAAAAGAGAAGAAACTTACAGTTGGCTAGTCAAAGCTATCCCCTAATGTACTAATACTCACTTGGCCCTTGTTTGCTAAAGAGTGTTGTAACATAAGTAAGCGTCTGAAAAAGGGCAAAATGTTTTATGAGTTGTCACTTTAAAATCCCTCACCCCTTTTTGAGGAATTAAAACCTGCATTCCTGCCCAGGGGCAGTACTCAGAGGGACGGAGGAGTGTTTTTTGTTCTTTGTTTTAAACCACAGGAGATGGCTCAACAGAATCGTCCAGGCAAAGGTCATGGGTTCATCTTCACTGGAGATAAGGTTGACCAGGACCACCAACCATAGTAAAACAGCAATAGCCCAAAGCTGAAAACCCCCTTTAAAAGCTCTGTATTTCTGCTTAAAGAGAGGATGGTCGTTCTTTAAGATGAGACTCTGCCATCCTCCTCATTTGCCAGCAAATTAATAAACTTCTCTTTCCTTTTCCTCAAACCACTTGTCCTTGTTCTTCATTTGGCCTCAGGGGACAAGTACACATGCCTGTGAGTGTCACTCTGCTAAATACAAGAGTATCAGGCACCCATTTGGCTTCCTCTTAATTACAATTGGGATGTTTGTGACAGGGGCATGGCTGAGTTTCAGCTTTACAATATCCAGGAAGGAAGAGTTTGCTGAGGAAATCAATAGCAATGAAGACTGTAAAAAAAAAATGGCTAAACAATTTATGGGAACAAAATGGCTTGAAAGTCCTTCAAAAGCTTTAGAGGCACCATTTCCCTATGATCAACATGCAAACTACAAGTAATGTGTTTATTAAATCAGAATCTAGAAGCAGTTCAAGGAATCAAAGCTTAGTTAACATATTTCCTATATGCTTTGAAAGTAATGAGATGGTATTTAAGTAGAGAGGGAGAGAGAGAAGGAATCGATAAGAAAAGACAAGGGTGGAGTCTATATATCTAAAGACAGACAGACTGGGATAAATTGTTTGGGCCTTAGTTTCCTCACATCAGTGGGAATAATTATAAAATATCTAGCTCATAAGGCTATTGTAATAAACAATGATCTATGCCAAGTGCTTAGCACAGAGCTAGGCATGGAGAAAGTACTCAATAAATGGTAGCCACTCTTAGCTATTCCTAAAACCTTTCCTGGAAGAGGGAAGGTATTGTGGGTGGGAAGCACAGACTGAATCAAAGCGTGGATTCTGGAATGGCCATGTTGTACTTAGAAGGAAAATGATGAGACCTGACTCAAAGTGGAAGATTCATTCATGCAGTAGATGGGGATGGAATGATTGTTGAGAGATACTGAAGCAGTGAAGAAAATGGGGATATTTTAGGCAAAAATTAGTGTAAAGAGGCATAACAGTTTGGGATGGGGAAGTCAGTGTGGTGGTGGAGCAGTAGGAGGCTGGTGCAGAACAGGAGAGAGGTAGGAGCTGTACTAATGAAGGAGGAATTAGATGGCAAAAATGTGAAACAAGGATCCACAGGCCTTGATGCCTGACTGTTTGAGGTAGGAGGAAAGAAGGGACTTGTTTGTTGAATGGCTAGAGTTAGTTGGAGGGGCTGGTTTTACTCTAGGTGGACATCTGACACTGGAACTCTGTCTCCTTCACATTGAGTACTCCATGTGTGAGGCGACTGCAGAAGACTCCAGTTAGTAAAGGTCCAGACACCAACAAGGCCAAAGTGTCTGGATCTCCTTTCCAGAATTCCTGGAATCTAAACAGTTTTAACTCAGAATGGCTCACATGGCTATTACATGAGACTTCCCATTGTGCTCCTTTTTGTTATGAAATAACCAAAGATGCTAATTTGGAAACACACACTATCCCCCTCATATATTGTTTTTTGTTGTTGTTGTTATTGTTTTTTCTTTTTTTTTTTTTTACCTAAAGATTTCAGCATTTTTTTAAACCCTCAGTGCCAGGCCTATTGGAACAAGATTTGTTACGTCAAGAAGGCTGTTTCAGAGGCCTGACTCCAATATGGCTCCCATTCCAACCTATGGCATCTCTGGCCTCAGACTAGTTGCAGTTCAGACATCTAGACCCTTGCTGCCTAGAGTGTGGTCCAAGGATCAGTAGCACTGGCATTACCTGGGAGCTCATTAGAACTGCAGCATCTCAGGCTCCACCCAAGACCTACTGCATCAGAATCCTCATTTTAACAAGGTCCCCACATTAAAGTCTCAGAAGCACTAACCTAGAACACGGTTTAAGGAATTAGGTTTTGGATTTTGGAGGGTGAGGAAAAAAATGATTTTAATGAAAATGTTAAATGATGGTATGATGAGTCCCAGTTTCAGAAATTTGAAAAAAATAATGAATCATAGAATTGAGGAACCATGGTAGTTATATATTCAATAAATCTATTCAATTAATCTATTACTTTGGTAACACAGGTAGAGGATGATGACGATAGTTAACATTAACATTCATTGAGCACTCAGTCTCAGGTACTATACTAAGTGCTTTCAACCTATGAAGCAGGTACTGTTACCGAAATCTCAGTACTTGTCCTTGGGGCTGTATCAGAGGAACAAGAACAAGTAGTTTGAGGAGAAGAAAAGAGAAGCTTAATACTTTGCCGGCAAAGGAGGAGGATGGAGACTCCTGTGTGAAATACCATCGTCCTCATAATAAGCAGAAATACAGAGCTTTTGAAGGGTGGGTTCTCAGCTTCACACAATTTATATTCAACTGTAGTCGATGATTCTGATTGTCCCATCTCCACTGAAGACAATCCTGTGACCTCCACTCAGGACCTCCCTCTGCCAGGTCCAGGCTGAGCCATCTCCTGCAGCACAAATAACAAAAGACTACCCTGCCCCTCCCAACCACTGGTCTGAGGCAGGGGTGCAGATTTTGGTTCTCAAAAAGGAGTGGAGGATGTTTTAAAGAGACAGAAAATATTTTTGCCATTTTTTCAGACCATTCCCTCTGTTACACTGTCAACATTCCCTTCCGTATCTATGGAAGGAAGGGTGACTACTCTGTTACAGTACTGTTATCATCCCCATTTAACAGATGAGGAAACTGAGGCACAGGCTTTGATCACTACACTGTATTACCAGCTGAGATCTCCCTGATCTTCAGAGATTTTGGGAAAATCAGATCAAACACCCACCTTCTTTACATGCCCTTACAATTCCTGCAAATTCTCAGGGGTTTATGTTCTCATGGTACTTTCTATCTCTGGCTTTTCTGTCTCTGTTCTCCTCACTCCCACCCACTCACCCCATACATTCTTGCCAAGTTCTCTGTTCTCTTCCTTTTCCTTCCCTCTCTCTATTTTCCCTCTAGCTTTCCCAGGAGCAGAACCAATTCCTCTTTTGTTGTATCATGCATGGCAGTTTAGTGAAGGAAAGGAAGAAAGGAGGGATGCAGGTACAGGAATATTTATAGATTTGGTATAGTTCCTATTTTGATGGCTTCTCTTCTTTGGCCTTTATCAGTTACAAAAGCAATACATGCTTGTGAAAATTTTTCCAAAATACATAAAGTAATAAGTGAAAATATTGCTCTAATCATTTTCTTTAATGCTACTCCCTAGAGGTAAATATAGTCAATTGTTCAGTATGTATCCTTCCATATTTTAACTGACAAAATTTCTCTATCCAAGACCCAGAAAGTTCAATGGTCTCTCCAAGATGTCCATATTGTTATGGTCACTTGGTCACTTTCAGCTTAAAGAACCCTGTGCTGGCCAATCACTGTATCCTATTTATATTTTAACTCCTGTGGCTGATCTGATCTTTTCTCCTTTCTCTGAGGCAACCCCTACATGAGCCTCAGCCTCTTTTCCTTAATTTCCAACAAAATCACTCACAAAAAAAAAAAATCTGTGTGTGTAACAGACTTTACTGAAAGCTTAGAGCAATGGAGGAGAATTGATACTATAGCCACACCAAACATTTTGTCCACCTCCCTAATAGAAAATTTTCACTGTCTTCATACCATCTTGCCTAACTCCCTAGGACCTCAATTTCCACATTGCAAGAGGCTTATCAAGATATTTTCCTTAAAAAAATGCATCTCCCTGCCAAGGGGAACTCTACTATTAAACTCTACTATTAAAATAACAAATACTCACCCCCCATATACAGATATATATGTACATAGGTTTTTCTCATTTTGTTTTGTTTTCCACAAATAGAATTATATTGTACATAATCTTCTGCAACTGGCTTCTTTCACTTAGTAATATTTAACAGCTATCCTACCATACTAGCCCATACCAATTTATCTTATTCTTTTTTAGGGGATAGAGCCATTATATGGTTGTTCCATAATTCATTATCACTCCTATATTGATGGATATTTAGGTTATACCCATTTTTTCATGACACAGACAATGCTGAGATAAATATCCTTCAACATGGGCTGGGTGCAGTGGCTCACGCCTATAATCCTAGCACCTTGGGAGGCTGACACGGGAGGATCACTTGAGGCCAGGGTTTTGAGACCAGCCTGAGCAACATAGCAAGACCCTGTTTCTACAAAAAAAATTTAAAAATTAGCCATGTATGGTGGTGCACACCTGTAGTTCCAGCGACTCAGGAGGCTGAGATAGGGGAGGATCACTTGAGCCCAGGAGATTGAGGCTGCAGTGAACTATGGTCCCACCACTGCACTCTAGCCCTGGCAACAGAGTGAGACCCTGTCAGAAGAAGAAAAAAGAAAGCCATAAAGCTTTACACAATTGTTTGATTATTTCTGCAGAAATGTTTCCCCAAATGGGAATACCTGGGACAAAGGGCATGTGTACTTACAGTCTGGACAGATCATGCCCAGTTGGCCTCTATAAAGGCCGTATTGACCTACATTCCAACCTACAATGTCTGGAGGTGTTCCTTTTGCTATACTCTTTCCAACTCTGGAGAATAATTTTTTTCAATGTTAATTTATGTTTCTTTGATTATGAGTGAGATGGAATGGATTTTTATGTGTTTCTTGGCCATTCGTGTTACCTCTATGAATTGCCTGTTTATGTTTTTTGCCCACCTACCACTCCCCTGCTATTAGTATTTTTAAGTGCCCCCCCGTTCAGGTCCTTGCATGTATCTCAGGCTCAAAACCAGGTTCAAAATACACCTTCACCACTTGAGGCTCCAATAGCATTATTTGTTTGAGATGTTCTATTTTATTTAATATATTTTCTTTCATTCTTAATATGAAAAACAGGCTGCCTTTTTAAAAGTCATTCTTTTCTTTTTTTCCTCCATCTTGTCATGGTTACCATAACAAAGTCATTCTTTTCAATAGTAATTCTTTTGTAGAATATTTAATGAAATGGAAAACACAATGGAATGTTAATGTAACCATTCCTCAAGAAGTTTAGAGCACTACAGTCCCACCATTGTGTAATCCATGCATGTTTTTGCTAAAGTTGAAATCACAGCTGGGGTATAATTTGGTGCCTCATTTTTGGCATTTGTCATTGGATCTTTATTAATCTTGGGCTTATCTCATCAACCCAGAGTCCATTTGCACTCCCTTGTTCCCTCAACACAAACCATAGCCTGTGGCTTGGGTTCTGTTGCTCTGCTTTAGTAAAAGAGGACTTGACTCTGTGACTTCTGGGAGTCACAGGTTCCAGTTCACTTCTTCTACTTGTTCCCCAGAACCATCATTTTCTTTTATCTTCCCCAGGGAGCTTGCAGGTGAAAATATAATTACTGAGAAGTCTCATGGCCTGAGGCAAGTCTACAGGGGCAAAGCTCCTTTGGTGTTGGAGCCAGGGCCTGAAACAGGCTGGAGCTGGCCCAGAATAGGCTAGAGATCAGGAAGTCCAAAGCCCAGGAGAGAAATCATTCTCAAGCAAAAGACATCTGTGCGAAGCAATCTGCTCCCATAAATGTGAAATGAGACGGAAAAAAAGAAATAGAAGGCACTAAGGATCAGCATCATTCCAATTCTATTTGGTGTGTGGGTGTTTGTGTCACACAGACTGTCATATAAAGGAAAATAATAAAAATTAATTACCCAAACCTTAACAGTGGTATATCTGAATGAAGTAATTATAGGTAATTTTACTTTTTTCTCACTATGATTTTCATTTTTTAAGAAAATTTCTAATTTTTTAAAAATAAACCTATATTTGTTTTATAATCAGAGAAACATGAACACTGTTGTTTTTTTAAAAGCAGCTCATTTCTTTCTACATGTCCCAATGTCATCTGTTGAGCAGTAGGAAACTGAGGAGAGTGGGTTTTGATCTCTAAATCCTAATAGGTTGACCCAAGGGAGATGTCTTAGTCTGCTAGGGCTGCCATAACAAAATATTGTAGACTGGGTGGCTTAAACAGCTGAAATTTATTTTCTCATAGTTCTGGAGGCTGGAAGCCCAAGATTAAGGTGCCAGTAGGGCCCCTTTCTGAAAAGGACTCTTTTCCTGTCTTGTAGATGGCTGCCTTGTTGTGATATTCTCCTATGGTCTTTCCTAGTTATCTGCATGGAGGGACACCTCTACTGCATGGAAGAGGAGGGAGAAGGAGAAGCAGAGAGAGTGCACACATGCACACAAGAGCATGTGTTCTAATGTCTCTTCTTATAAGGACACAAATCCTACTGGATCAGGGCCCCATCCTTATGACCTTATTTAACCTTAATTCCTTCCTTGCTCCAAATATAGCCACACTGGGGGTTAGGGCTTCACCATATGAATTTGTGGGGGGGACAAATTTAGTCCACAACAGAAGGAAAGGGAAGGGATCTATATACCTATGCCAGGCAGTTTCACACATAATGTAATGAAATTCTCACAATAATCTTGTAAGATAGGTGCTTTTTCCCATTCTATATGCAGTAATAGCAGTAGTAAAATTTATTAAGCACTTACCACGTGGCAGGCACATGGCCATGGAGGACCCCTGTTAAGTAGTGGCAGAAAGCTTATTGAAATTGTTGCCTGAAGTTATGTGGAAAGTAGAACACACAAGTGATAAACATAGTTATTCAATTAACAAGATTTTCAAGCAAAGCCTTGGAGGTGTGCGCTGTTTTTTTCTTGATGCTTATAGTAGAATGTGAGAGGAGAGACATAAATTGAGGGAAGAACTGTTAAACCAGAAAGGAACCAGTGCTTAATGATTCTCAGCCTCTCCAGATGGCAAAAGATGCTAAAATTAAGAAATGGATCCCAAGCACTGTTAGGAAAGCCTGGCGAAGAGAAAACTCTCAGGGTGACCGTACGGCCTTTTGTTAAAACCTCAGAAAGATCAAAGGGTCAGAGTGGTGTTCAGTCACACAAAGGGCCCTTTCAAGACAATAAAGGTGTGACTCGCACAACCTCTGAAACAGTACGGCCTCCAGGAAGCTGAAGAGCTGTGTGTACCTCAGCCGTCTTAGAAGGAGTCCAAGATAAAGAAGGGCTTATCTCAAACAAACAGATCCGTGGGTATGACTCTTTTCTAATAGAGTAAACCCCAGTTAAATCCCCCGAGGATTCAAAAAGGTTTAAGAAAGTTATTTAAGCAGAAACACCACCAGCCTGGACTGAGACAGAGAGAGAACAAAATTAAAGAAGTCTGCTGGCCCCACAAAATTACACTGGCAGGAAGCAGGCTGATAAACCGCTCAGCTGCAGACATGGGTTCCCTTTCCTGAAGGGCAGAACCAAGAGACTAAAAAGCCTTACGAACTAATCAAGAAACATTCGACATTTGCCCAGCTGGATTTCAGAATTGCCACGGACTGATGACTCTTTGATGCCTCCCGTTTCCCCTTCCTTTTGAAATGGAAATGTCTTTGTCAGTTATCCTGGGCCTCCCCACCATTTTGTGTTGGTGACATGGGAGGGAGATTAATTTTCTTTCATTTTATAGATCAACAGATTGAGAAGAATTTTACCTAACAGGCTACATCTACACTTGGACCTGATTTAGATGATGAGATTCCAGATTTTAAGCAGATGTTGTAATGGGATGAGATTTGGGGGAATGTTGGGAGGGAATGAATGGATTTCACACGTGCGAGGGACATGAATTGTTGGAATTCAAGTGTGGACTGTAGCGGAAAAACTCTAACATGGCCTGCTTTCTAAAATTCATGCTCTTGTGTAATCTTTCTCTTCTTGAGTGTGGGCCGGACCTGTGACTTCCTTCTAATCAACAGAATATAGCAGGGGCGACAGGATGTCACTTCTCTGATTACATTACATAATCTTGCAAGGTGTCTCCTGCTAGGAGACTCTTTTCCTCTCTGGCTTTGATGAAGCAAGTGGTCATGTTAGAGAGGCCCATAATGACAAGCATGATGGTTAATTTTATGTGTCAACTTGGCTGTGCTACAGTGCCCAGATATTTGATCACACATTATTCTGGATGTTTCTGTGAGGGCATTTTTGGATGCGATTAACATTTAAATTAATGGAATTTGAGTAAAGCAGATTGCTCTTTATAATGTGGGTGGGCCTCATCCAATCAGTTGAAGACCTGATTGGAATGAAAGACTGACCTGCCCCGAGCAAGAGGGAATTCTGCCAGCAGACAGCCATGAACTGCAGCATAAGCTCTTCTCTGGGTCTCCAGCCTGCCAGCCCACCATACAGATTTTGAATTTGCCACTTTCCATAATCATGTGAGTCAATTCTTTAAAATACATCTCTCAATGTACATCTCTCACACGTGCACACACACACACACTCACATCCCATTGGTTCTGTTTGTCTGGAGAATGCTGGTTAATATAGTAAGAAACCAAGAATGGCCACTGGCCAACAGCAAGCTAGGAATGGAGGCCATTGGTCCAGCAGCCCAGAAGAAATTTAATGCTATCAACAATCACAGGAGCTTGGAAGTGGATTCTTGCCTAGTTGAGCCTCATATGAGAGCCCCTCCCTGGCCAACACCTTGATTGAAACCATACAGAGGACCCAAGTGAGCCATGCTGACTCCAGACCCATAGAAGCTTTGAGATAACTATGTGTTGTTTAAAGCTGCTAAGTTTGTTGTAATAGTGTTACACAGCCATAGAAAACTAATATAAGAGAGTTTGGAAACTTGAGGATTCCTGTCTACAAACTGAGTGTAATTGACACTTATTTTCTCTTTCAAGGGCTCTCCTAACTTCCAGCAAGTCAGCCTTGTGTAATGCTTCCTTAGCAGGAATATCCCATGGAAATACTGAAGCATTGTGATATTATAGAAAGAGACTTGGGAGTCGTACAGACCTGGACTTCAATGCCACCTCACTATTTACTATCTGTGTGACCTACGGCAAGTCACTTTACCTTCCCACCAGCATGAACTTCCCTTTCTTTATCTGACATAAAAGCATTTAATAACAGTATCTACTTCTCAAGGTTGTTGTGGGGATTAAACAAAATAATTGATGTGAAGCATGGAGTTTAGTACTTGAAGCAAAGTAAGCACTTAATATGTGAAACTTTTACAAATAATTCACAGAGGGTTCCTAAACCTGTAAAACCCCAAGGACAAACACCATTGTCTCTATCTGCCCTGGATCCAGGGCCACTTAGTCATCTGGGGCAACATCTGGTAGTGGCATGATGAAGATGGTGACCATGGTCACCACTCCTTCCAGATAGAGAAAGCCTGAACTGTCAGACCTAATAAAGATTTGCTGAAGGCATACAGGAAAAACAAACAAACAAAAAACCCCAAATCTCCACTTGATGGCCAGCCCCGTGAAGACAAGGTTTGTGTTTGTGGTATTTGCTGTTATATTTCTAGCACTCAGACCAGTGCCTAGAACAAAATAGAAGCTCAATAAATGGCTTATGAATAATAAAAAAAATGAATGAATGACTTCCTTGTATGTGGAGCATGAAGAGAAGTACGCTGGGTGTTTTTTTCCCACGTGTGGCTCCTCCACCTGAATGGCTCCTCGGAGATTCCTGATAGGAGCCCTGACATTATCCACACTCAGGCTGAATTACTTCTGCTATTCTGAAGAACTTCTAGTTTCCCCCAAAGAGAGACAAACATTTGTGGGAACAGGGGCTCTAGTTATTTCATTAGAGTGAAGTAGAAAGGGAAATGCCACTTTTTGAGGACCTACTGGGTACCAGGCACTGCTAAGCTTTTTACACACATTACTTATCTCATTAATTTCTTACTGCAATTCTCTGGGTTAGGTATTAATATTATCTCCATTTGACAAAAGAGATAAATGAGATCTAGAGAGGTTGTGTGCCCTGCCCAGATCACACACCTAGTAAGTGGCAGAGCTAGGTTATGAACTGAGAGCGATCAGACTCCAGAGCCCATGCTCTTCCTACTAAACCAGTATTGGGATCTGGCAGTAGCCATAGCCTTTTAGAAAGTCCAAGGGCAGGGGCTCTATCTTATTTGACTTTGTGCCTCAAGTTCTATCATAGTGGTTGTCAAATAGTAGAGACTCAATCAATGTTTAATGAATGAATCTATCAGTGGAAAACTCGTCCCATTTATGCATTCAATAAACATTAATAGTGTTTACAGTGTGCCAAGTAAGTCTAGGCAGAAACTGGGGATAAAATGTTGAACAAAAAAACCAGTGGAATTTACATTCTAATTGGGGAAGATATACTATAACATAAGAAAATATTTGTATGTTACACATCTGATAAAGGGCTGAGAACTAGAATCTATATAGAACTCTGGAAAATCAGTAAGTAAAAAATCAAACAACCCTATCAAAAAGTGGGCAAAGGACATGAACAGAAACTTTTCAAAAGAAGACAGACTAATGGCCAACAAACATATGAAAAATTGCTCAAGATCTCTAATCATCAGGGAAATGCAAATCAAAACCACAGTGAGATATCACTTAACTCCAGTGAGAATGGCCTTTATCAAAAAGTCTCAAAAAAATAAATGTCGGCATGGATGTGGAGAGATAGGAACACTCATACACTGCTTGTGGGACTGCAAACTAGTACAACCTCTGTGGAAATCAATATGGAGATACCTCAAAGAGACACAAGTAGAACTACCATTTGATTCAGCAATCCCATTACTCGGCATCTAACCTACCGAAAGGAACAAAAGACATTCTGTAAAAAAGACATCTGCACTCGAATGTTTATAGCAGCACAATTCACAATTGCAGAGATGTGGAAACAACCCAAGTGCCCATCAATACATGAGTGGATTAATAAAATGTGGTATATGTATACCATGGAGTACTACTCAGCCACAAAAAACAGTAGTGATCTAGCACCTATTGTAGTATCCTGGATAGAGCTTGAACCCATTCTACTAAGTGAAATATCCCAAGAATGGAAAAACAAAGCACCACATGTACTCACCAGCAAATTGGTATTCGCTGACCAACACTTAAGTGCACATATAGGAATAATATTCATCAGCTGTTGGGCGGGGAGGGAGGAGGAGGGAATGGGTATGTACACACCTAATGGGTGCTGTGAGCACCATCTGGGGGATGGACACACTTGGAGCTCTGACTCGGGTGGGACAAAGGCAATATATGTAACCTAAACATTTCTACCCCCGTAATATGCTGAAAGAAAAATATATATATATAATCACAAGGCAAAACATGCATCTGAAAGAATGAGGATGTACCCTCACAATTTAAAAAAAAAGTGTCAGAGTGAAAAAAAACAACAAAAATGTATCGTGTCACAGTTCTGGAAGCTCAAGATCAAGGTGTCAGCAGGGTTGGTTCCTTTTCGGGGTTGTGGCGGGGAATCTGTTCCACACCTCTCTTATGTCTTCGGGTGGTTTGCTAGCAATCTTTGGTGTTCCTTGGCTTGTAGAAGCATCACCCCATCCCTGCCTTCATCTTCTCATGGGGTTCCCCCTGTGTGTGCCCAAGTCCAAATTTCCCCTTCTTATAAGCACAATAGTCTTGTTGGATTAGGGGGCCACCCTACTTCAGTATGACTCATTCTAACTTAATTATATTTGCAATAACCCTGTTTCCAAATAAAGTCACATTTTGAGATACTGACGACTTCAACATGAATTTCTGGAGGACATAATTCAACACATAACATGAGGTCAGTGAGATATGCCAGATAAAGGTCACGGAAGGCCTCAGAGACCAGGGGGAAAAGGTTTGGATGTGCTCTGGATGTAATGGGAAGTCACCAAAGGGTTTCAAATCAGGCGAACGACATGATCTGATTTATGTTTTAAAAGAATAATTCTGGCTGCTGTGTTAGATCGTGAGAGAAAACAGCTCCCTATGCCTGCGTGAGTCATCTGGTGCCCCTGCTAGGAGTGGGAATTCTCGTCATAACATCCACTTACTGGACTTGAGGTTTTAGTTTTCATCATTTATCATTAGTTCACAGGAAAAACACATTTAGCTTCCACTTTATGAGATGAACACATCCTTATAACCACATACAGAAATATCATTTGTTTCCTTTCCTGGATGTCTACTCTTTTTAAATTAGGAAAGTGATACAAGCTCTTGGTAAAAACGTCAAACAACACCAATAGTGTGCCCTCTCCATTTCTGCTTCTCAATTTCTTCACACCCACATTTTAAAAGAAACCCCTTTGGAGATGCCCTTCCTAGAATTGTTTCTGATCATCTTTATATGTCTCTATACAGAGTCTTACCCACAACAAAATTGTAATACTAGACCAACTGTCCAACTTCACCAGGCAGGGTCCTGTTACCTTCCTCCCATAGACTGGCATGGAAATGTCCAGGATGAACAGGGCCAGTGAGCCACAAAATTAGCAGTAGAAAGATCACTGGATTTGGGATGAAACACCAAATCCTGTCTCTGTTACATCACTTGCTGCCTCTACGACACTGAGCAAATCATAACCAAGCCTTAGTCTTTGTTTCTTCTCATTTTGCCTATCTCATGGGGTTGCAGTGATGAACAAGGGTATTTGTGTAATAAAGCATTTCTACTATGTTGTTGCTAATGTAGACAACCCTTCTCTCCACTCCCCACATACACACTGTCATATCTCTTGGTATTTGTTCATAGACAAGGGAGCTTTTGTTACATAACTAGAACTAGCAACAGGTGTCGTGCTGGTGGACAGGCCAGGGGGCATGGGGTACAGTTAACTTTGTCAGGCTGGGTGATGTCTGGGGTAAGGGTTCTGAGTAGCTTTGCAGGCTTCAGATGTGGCCAAGTAGGCGTTGGAGAAGAAGGGAACAAAGTGAGTGTGTCCCTCTTGACAACCATAGCTGACAGACTGACTTGACTGTACCTGGGATGCCCTGATTTAGCGATATATTCCAAGTCTCAGAAGGAGAAATAATCGGGAAACATTTTGGTGGCTTCCAAGATTCTGCTAATATTCAAGAGAGGTTGCCAAACCCATAGACATTGGACTTGGGGGGAAATATCAATAGTATTTTATTACTAGAAAAGACTGCTGGTTTACGCCATCCAAAGTTGACTGTGTTTTGTGATTGTCATCCAGAAAATGGGTCTGTTTTTTATTATTCATTGGATCCCCTGCAGTACATGGCACCAAGTAGGTGCTCAATAAATATTGGTTGAGTGAACCGACCATTCCTTTTAAAAGAGATACATTATCTCTTTTAGCCCTCAGGACCAACTGAGTAACAGTGATGTTCGTACAGCCAATTTGTAAAGCCCAGTTTTCACAACCAGTTTCAATTTATCATCTCAATGGTCCAATGAGGCAGGTTTTATCATCATTCTTACTTTAAAGATGAGGTTACTGAGACCCAGAGAGGTCAAATTGTGGGCTTAAAATCACCTGGTGAATAAGAGCCTGAACTAAACATGCTTTCCAACACCTACAAAGGGTTGTATTGTGATGGTGATGATCAAGATGTGACTTGTAATATAAGAACCCCTTATGTCTGGGTAAGTGTGGTGTGCCTGGAAGGTGGTGTACACCCAGGCAAGAAACATGTCTTCAGGCAGGAAACAGGAACTAAGTAGGCAAGTTTTACCCCACCAGCCAGCATTCAGCAAGTACCATATTGTCTGAAGTCCTGCTCTGTGCTGGGCACTGGACATGGAACTTGGGATATGACAGTGAACCAGCAGGACAATTAGTTCTCTCAGGTGGTGGCAGGCATCGAGATGGCACCTACCATGTTGGAGGCCAATAAGGCTTTAGGGTGGGATGAAGCCAGTAATACCCCCTCAAGGGTTTTCTAAATATTCGTTCAAGACCTGGTGTCAAGCTGCCCATGAATCAGTCTCTCTCTCTCTCTCTTCCTCTCCTCTCCTCTCCTCTCCTCCCTTCCCCTCCCCTGCCCTCCTCTCTCCCCTCCCCCCTCCTCTTCTCTCTCTCTCCCTCTTTTAGATGTTATCTCGCTCTGTCACCCAGGCTGGAGTGCAGTTGCAGTATCATAGCTCACTGCAGCCTCAAACTCCCGAGCTCAAGCGATCCTCCTGCCTTGACCTCCGAAAGTGCTGGGATTACAGGTGAGATCCACTGTGCCCAGCCAGGAATCTCTATTTTAATACCCATTTTAGATGGTTCTGATGCACAGTCAGGTCTGGGAGCCACTGCAATATGCAAGCTGGATGGTTTAATTGCACATCACAATAGCAACCTCTTATTTTCCCCAAGCTTTTAGATGAAAAGTTCTACCTTCAGCTCAGCTGCACCATAGAGGCATACTTGGGCCAGGATATTAAAAAGGGGCTGATCTCCACCATACCCCTAGGCTGGTAAGGTAACCAGGAAAATTGCCTCCAAGGTAAGGAGAATCTTGTGGAACACAAAGCCATACTGTGAGATCCAGAAGTCCCGTTTCAAAAGGAGACTCTTCATCCAAGGCCAATCTTAGAGATCCTGAGTTTTGTTTGAACAAGAAAGGTACCAATTTCTTTATACTAAGTCTTGAGTCTAGGTTCTCTGGCTCCAAATCCTATGCTTTTCCCATTCTCTCTTCTCGCCTATCTCCAGCCTCCTGAATCAAGATCCTAAAATGGTCTATTTAGAGACACTAGCATCAAGTGATGTACAGAATGGAACTTCCTCGACCTGGCAGCTTGAGGAGGCCCTAAGTGAATTGAAAAGTGACTTTCTCTCACCCCGAATGTTGCTCTCTGCTCAGAGTTCTATTACTGTTTTTGAAAATAAGAATTTTGTTGTGGTTGTTTGAGCATTTCTCTTACCCACATCGCAGCAGCAGCTGAGAGTGCTTATTATGAGGGAGCAAAAAGGGTCCAAGGCCTGGGGAACTCAAGGGAAAACAGAGCCTGAGATCCTAGAGCGCGTGGGAGACCTGGAGCTAGGGTCCAAAGGACAGGAGCTGAGGGGTCCCTGAGGAACAGAGCAACCGCACTTCTTGGTCTGCCTGGGATAGTCCCAGTTTATGCCTATTGTCCCTGGGTAATTATTACCAGCATCCTCCCACTGTCGAAAGTGCCCTAGTCATACAACAAATGATACGGCCACCTTTCTGAGGGAGGAAGTGGAGCCCTTCTTTTCCCATTGTTTTCACCTGGGACACTGCTTTGAAAAAGAAACTACAACTTCCAGACACCAAGGCAGTAAGCTCCTTACAAACAGGGACTGCCTTGTGATTGAATTTTTTTAAATAAGAAAAGCATAAAGCTTATCATGTGCATTAAAAAGAGAATGTCTGATAAACTAATACCATGTGATTGAATTTTGTATCCCCAGCACCCAGCTATATGTATGAATTAATGCTTCCTGCCCTGCCTACACCTCAGCCATAGTTCCCCTTTGGCCAAATCCCAGCCTTATCAGTATCTTAATGATTGCACTGACATCTGGTGGTCATTTCCAGGTTTTTCTCTCAACCACTCCTATAAAGGATGATGGATCGACCTGTACCCCATACGCCATCAAAGCAACTTTTATCTGAACCCTACAGTGACTAGACATGACACTCTAATTCATAGCAAGCTGTTGATAGCTGGTAACAGATGCATTATTTTTTCTCAAAAACTATTTAGAGACAGGGTTGGCGCTACTATGGAAGGGGCCCAGTAAAATGATAACTAACATCAAGAACTTAATTTTTTGGGGGGTGGGATTTCAGGCTTATGAGGGAGTAATTTTTACATGAAGGTATCATTCTGGAAACGATACCAAGTAGGCTAAAGGCATTAATGTTCTTGGTAGCAACGACACATAAAGTCAACACACCAGTGTAGATGTGGTCAAACATCAACTAGAAAAATTCTTAAACTAAAACTTGGACACATGGTAAACTGCCTTACTAGCAGTGTCTAGCTAACAGAGAGAGGAAGGGGCTGGGGGAGGAGTCAGAGGCAGGAAAAAAAGTATGGAAGCCATACTTCAAAGTATAACTTTCCTATGTTTTCTGTGTTCCAGAGAGGTGTGAAAAGGAAATGTTTGCATATTCAACCACCTGCCCATGACCTACCATGCTTTAATCTACAGGGTCACTTCCAAGGGTTTCCTACAGAAGACATTTTAATCCCAACACACCCTAAAGAGAATACTAGGAACCCTAGTTTCATCAGAGGAACATTTTGATCACCCATCCTCCTCCTTGTATGAAGTGGCTGGAGGCAACAGGCCTGTCAAAACCCATGGCCTTATGTCATTAAAAGCTCAAAGAGAGAAAAATATAGCTCCCAGCTAATTCTCATGTCATCAGGAAAGTATCACTAATGAGACAGGGACATTTAAGTAGCCATAATGAATGAGGAATCTGGGTATCTGGAATATCTCAGAAAATGCAAGCTGCCCCTCATTTGCCTCCTTATGGTAAAAAGTATTACTGAGTCTGCAAACATGGAAGTAAGTATTTAACAAATCTTTTTAAGAAGTGGGCCCACCAGTAGGGGTTTGTGGTTGCCTTTTACGCTACCCTCCCCCAAGCCCTCCACCCTGCCCCTGTGCTTCTCTGATCAGAAATCAATAGCTACAAAGTTTAGGACCTTTAAAAACATACCAGACACCAGGTTGGATAAAGCTGTGCTTTATTACATGCATAATTACAAATCTGTGCTAAGTGAAAATGTATAAAGCAATGGCAACCTGGGTTTAAGCCACACAGAGAAAGGGCTGGATGATTCCATTAACCCTTCTGCCATTGTCCATTCCGTTGCCTTTAACATGATTGTTTCCATTTCTTACAATTTGCATAGCACTTACTTGTCAAAGTACTTTCCATTCATTGTCTCAGTTTATCCTCACAACAACCCTGTGAGGTAGGTAGGGCAATTAACACTATCCCCATTTGCAGATGGGAACACTGAGGCACAGAGCGGTTAAGATCTCAAGGCTAGTTAGTAGAAGCAAAGGGAATAGAAACCAGGTCTCCAAACTCACAGTCCAAGTCTTCCTTTTTTAGACTGTGTTGCTCCCCGCCAACAGGGAGCAGAGTGAAGTGAGCAGTGAGCCACAGCTCTGGTTCAGGCTGTGCCTAGGAAGAGGCGAGAATTAAAGCTAAGGAAGCACAGCTAAAGGGCTGGCAACACTCAGATGTGCTCTGCACAGCTCAGCACCAAGCTTCCTGTGGAAACTCGGGCTCTATTAGCTTTGGTTGAAGCTAGTTTCTGGATGCCTACCTACTGCCGATGTCTAGACATTAGCTTAGGTTGAACTTTCACCAACTCTCAGAAATTAAAATGTCGAGTCAGGCAGGTTTTCTTTGGCTACTGCAGTTGGAGCCAGCCCTGCAAACAAGCTTATTACAGAGATATTCACATAGTGGCCCATAGGCTAGAACTGGCCCCCCGATCTCCTGGCCTCATTGGCTCACCCAACGGGTGGTAGTTTTTCCACAGCCAGAAATGAATGGGCAGAGGTAAGAGCAGGAGCTGGCCTTGGTCAAATGAAGAAGAGTCACCAACATGACATCATTGTCCCCCTTAGCTGACGTGACCAAGGTGCTGTCAGGCCCACCTCCTTTCTGGCCTGTACCTGGTTAGCAGCATAGCTTCAAAAGACATTTTAAGAGAACAAAACATTAAACATCATTTTTTTTCTTGAATGGAATAAATTCCTAATCATTATACAGTCCCAAAGGATCAAATATATAATAAAAAAGTAAATACATACTTATATAAAAAGCTCCGTACTAAAAAGGCAGGACCATGGGAGAGAAAGGAGGGAGAAGTGGGGACAAAGTGAAGCAGAGGAAGGAAAAGGAGCGTTCTTGAAGGGCCATACAGTTTGAGGTACTCCCAATATGACAGTGAGGCAGAACCTTCCCATCGCAGGCCACACATTCTTCCCCTCCTTGTCAGATGGCATTTCGCTCACCAAATCCTAGACTGCCTTTGAATTCCAAGAGATTTAGACTAGTAGATAACGAGGTTTAGCAATGAATACTTCATATATCTGCCTTGAGATGCTAAAGCCCTCGACATTCCTGACAAGTATCACTGGCTTTAGCCTGTCCAGAGGAGCAAAGCCCTGCTGGCCCCATCAACTCAGAAGGATCTTTCATTCTCTGTTCTCAGAACTATCACCTTCGTCCCCTAAGGTCCATATTCAAAACAATATGCCTGTAAAAACTGAGAGAAATCTGAATCCAGGGCACTGTAGGGGAAGAGAAAGAGATAGAGACAGAGAATGAGGTGGGATGGAGGAGACAGAGAGGGAAGGAGAGGCAGAGATCTTGTTAAAGCCTCGTATTTTTATAACATAACATGCTGTTTCTCCTCAAAAGGCCAAACTTTAGGCAAGGCATTCACTCAACAAGTGTGCACACAGAGGCTGAAGACCCTCTGGCAGGAACTTAGAGGTAGGAATTTATGACTGCAAGATTGGGCTGGGCAACCTGATAGGCTCCATCCAAGAAACATTAACTCCACACGTCATATACTTTCTTTCTTGGGTGATTTGGCAAAATCGGACTATACCATGGAAAACCCAATTTTGTTCCCTACATCTATTCAAAACTTTACCCAGATCCAGATGTTTAGAAATGAGAACGTGGCCAGCAAGTGTTTGAGGAATAACTTAAAGTTGCTAGCACCTATTATTCTCAGTAATTCTCCTCTTGAAGCAAACAACTGAAACTGAAGTAGAGCGAAGTTCAGTGAACACTCCAGGTCCACCACACTGACTGAACTTCATTCACATTTACACAGCTCCTGAGCTGTGATCTGAGGAATTCTCACCTTTCTCTTTTCAATACATAATAAGGACACACTAGAAGGCTAAAAATATAGATTTTGAAAAATTGGCTATCAAAATTCAGGACAATCTACCTAAAGCTTATCATTTAGGAAACGTTAACAGATGATGCTATATTCCTTCCCAGGCAGATATCTTGGGTCAGCCCCTTCCATAAAACTAGACTTCCCTTGGGCTGAGCATTTCTTTGAACCACTAGCTTGCTTAGAAAGCCTGGCCTTTGGGGGATTACTTGACTTTTTCTCCCCTTAAGGCACATGATCAAGCAGTTTATAAATGCCAAGATGTGTGGCATGGGATGGCTTTCCTTCCACCATCTTACACCATTTGTATATTTTCTTACCGGGGATCTTCCATGGCCATAATTTTCAATTTCCTCCCCAAAGGGAACCCAGGCAATCCCAGAGGTGGTTAAAAAAAATCAAGGTTTTAGGACACTTAAGTTCAGACCACATATTTAGATACCTATTTGTTTTAAAGGACTCAATATTCTATTTTAAATTCCTATTTTTTCTCAGGGATTTTAAGAGCTCAATACCTAAATACTACCACAAAAGACATTCTCCTGCTTTCTCTGAACTGATAGGCCGCATCTGGCTATGATTCAGTGTAGGGAAACCAGTTCCTCACAATACAATGTGATCAGTTATCACAATACAATGTGATCAGTAAGTACTTTGGGAGTATAAAACATACTGGCCATTTCAAATTCTTGACATTGTCTTTGATATCATTATTAAAAACTCAGCTTCAAAAATTACACTATTCATTTTTCAAAAAACAAAAACAAAAGATAGTGTGGGGTAACAAGTATACCTTCCTACTCATCATCTAACAAAACAAATCAAAATCAAGACCCAACCTCAACAGGTGATTGAACTACTTAAAACATATAGCAATGGTTAATTTCCACGATGAACTTTATTGCATGCTAAGTTTTTGAAAACACATTTGCTCTTCTCTCACCTGGACGGATTCATAAAATCTTGGTTATGGATTACTTCATAGCCTTAGACCACACTAAGCCCCCATTACTTTATCATTCGCATGTTCAAACAGAATTGATGACCCGCTAGAGAAATGTATTCTGTGCTCTGCTCTTCCTGTAAAGGGTTTAGATTCAGCCTTTGGTGCCAAAACAATTGAATTGCTTTGTAGTTCAATCAGCAAATTAATCGTTTGCTCCACCAGCTGGCAAATTTAAAGTATTGTCAATGTCAGATTATTCACCAGAGGATATCTGTTTTGTGGATCATACCACCTCTACTCCACAGCTGGGCTGAGCCAGGATGCTGGGGCCAGAGAAAGACGAGAGCACTGGAATATGTTTCTAATCAAACATCCAATTAGAAATGATCTTTAAAGTCGCCATTATTTTGCATTATCAGTAGTCCCCTGCTTTTTCCCTCCAATATAACTAATCATGCATTAACTGTTTCAGCTTCTTTAAATTCTTCAAATTAAAGATCTGAAGATGCAAAATATAGCAGTTAGACTTTTACAAATCTACAGACTCTCACTCCTTCCATGGCTGGATGTCTACCAGATATTTTTCCCTGGAAAATCCTAACTCTTTGAAGCATTCTGGCATTCTTTTGTAAATCCTTTCCTTGTATAAGGTAATTTTCTTTTTTAATACCAAAATAGTCTAGTCTCAACTCATTAATTTTTAAATCACAAACTATCCAGTCTTCTGCCATGGAGGTATGTGGCCATTTGAGACTACTGATAGACCTCTCTATCCTGGCTGTGTTTGTTGCTTAAGTATGTCCAACCGCTAAACTGGCAATGGCAGAAAACATTTCCTTTACCTCAAGACAAGGAACTCTGAATGTCAAGGTGCTGAGCTAGCAGTCTAGTACAGAACTCTAGCCACAATTAGCCAACCTTTGAGCCAAACCATAGGATTGGACATACAGTGGATACCATACACTATAGCTACTTCTAGCGTATGCACTACAAGGATTCCTGAGAAGCTGAGGTTAATGAATGAGATTTATCAGGAGTGAGGTATCAAGGGGATATTGTCATTCTCTGGAGGGCCAATCGGTGCTTAGCATCTACAAAGTATACCTTGGCACAGTGTTATCTGGTTTCTTGAAATTTATTCTCTGAAGTAGCACCTTAACACTGGTTCATTTGTCTATAATCAAGAACAGAGCCTAGAAGAAACACAAAGGCAAACACCCTCCATATTGCTGCTGCACTATGAAATATGACCAAACTTATCATTGCCATCAAATACCAGAAACAGTAACATTTCCTGTTTTGCAAACTTTAGTGGGGAAGGATAGCTAATAAGACAGGCATTGAACCAGAAATACACAGATAAGAACTCTGATTTCTACACAATATACAGGGTGGTCAGGCAAATCGTCCCATCTCATATGAAGGAGTCAGTGGCATGGAAAGGACAAAAGATGCAAAGTTACCGAGCCATGACTAGAATATAACGTACCCTAGAGAGCTTTATTTTCCTTTTCATTAAAATGCTAGAGTGATATATTCACAAGGAGAAACTCTGGTGACTGCCTTGATATTTTAAAGATAAAAATGAAATAAGCCTTGGCTACCCAGTTCTGAGCAATAAAAGAATTTCAGATTTTGGAAAGACAAGAACTAGAGGTAAAAAGTCCTAGAATCAGGGACCAGTAACTTTTAAATGAGGTATACTGAGGTGTTCGGTGGGATGGAGGGTTGGTGGGGGTAGGCTGGGGTGGGATATGCCAAGTGACTGCTGATTTGGGGCTAGAAGGATGGTGGGAACTGATTTGTAAAATGAGCCAGGCTGAACTCTCACCTCTGGCAGTGAAGTCTCACTGCCGTGGCATCCAGTGCAGAGACGGAGGTATGGCAGCAACTGGGCCACATGACAAAGAAAAGGGCTGTGTGTCACCTCTGGTCTACGTGCCATAAGACTGCCAAATCTTGGTTTACAATTTAACTAGCCCTGGGAGTTATTTTTTGTAATATTAATGATTAACCAGGCATAGTGCTCAATCCCCAAGAGAGGATTCGGTACTAAGGAGTAGGAAGGAGAACAGAATGGAGGAGGAGTAAACTGCACATGGATAAAACTATAGAAAATGAAATAGTGGTTGGAATGATGGTGGTGGCTTTTTAATTCCACCAGGTGTCCCTATAGTGTGATTAGAAAAAAAAAAAAACTGCAATAAAGGTGGTGGGAAATTGAGATATAAGCACCTTTGGTGTCACCAGGCCTTGTCCATGACCTTGGGTCTTAGGATGGCTCTGCATTTTATTTAGAATTCTAAGGACCCTCAAGGGAGTCACAGCTGCCTATCCTGGTTCCAACACCTTGAATATATTTTAAAGTATCCCAAGCTTAATTCGCGCTCACAGGGACAACACTGGCCTGTTATATATACTTAATGCTGGGAGGTGCAATGAGTGTCCAGTTATTTCAGTACTGGTGGTCTTTACAAAGGAATGCATGAGGATGCAGATGCAGCTCTGAATCTTCCCTGGTTTACCAGTATGCAGTTCCCTTTACTGTTCTTACATATTCCAGAAGCCTAAAGCACCATCATTCATGGAGGTGGCATCTGGGTAAGAGGATTACTTAGGACTTCACAAAAATGTAAAATTCCTAGTCATTGACTGCTTAGAACTTTACTAATCATTCACTTCAAGGAAGCTGGAAGAAATCATTCCTTGCTACTAACAAAGTTGTGGCAAAGTCCTTGTCTACTAGCTAACAAATACCATCTGGAAAATTACCCTTTTGCAGACAAGGAGAAAGCTCTATAACGTATCTTTGTGCACTTCAAAAGAGTACCAGGAACAAGCAAGCTATAAAAGTCAACCTCTTTAAATTCACTTACGAGAGATTAACCAAAGCAGCATTGTCTTATAATCGGAAATTAAAATTAACATATACATACATACATAACAGACTAATAATGCTAAATATTGTAACAGGAACAAGAATAACATCTGAACTGAATCTTCACAGTCTAGAAACACCATTACTATTTTCCTTCTGACTTTCCTTTCTGTGGTTTGAAAAGCAAAGCCCCTTAGTTTACAAACTTAATCTTCCACCAATGACAGTTAGATCCCAAAAAAGTGACTTTTTCATCAGTTTCCTGCAGGCTATAGGTCAGGACAGTTGGAATTTTCTTGCATAGTTTTCAGTGATTGCATATTGGCTAACAATTTTTAAATTAAAAAAATCTTTAAAAAACAAATAGAATTAAACCATAGCAATCTTGTTTACTCTTTCATGAAATCTTCCTAATGCAATATCACAGAAGCCTAACTGTATTTTCTCCTAAGGAGAAGATTAATTTCCAGAGATTATGTAGTGCAACTCGTTGACTTGTAGGAAAGAGACAACACACAGTATGACTTCACCATCCAAACATGGGAAATGTGTTTTGGGTACCCAGTTAACAAAATATATCCACGGTCTGCAATGTCCTTCCTGTTTCATATCCAGAACAACCCTATGATTCTAGTTGAAGAGAATGGAATCAGGATCTTGGTTTGCCATCTGTGCTATATGCTTTAACACATCCTTTTTGGTAATGATTCCAAGCAATCGCCTAAAAGACAAACACAATACAACAAAACAAAAATAAATCTGCAGTTAAAATAGCATTCCCAAAGGTGACACACTTGTCTTCCTCAGTCCTTTTCAACTTTGCCTTTGACCACTATCAGCACTTCCAGAATGATGAAGTAACAGGAGTAGGAAATGTGCAACAGGCAAATGGGACAACACGTGGGTTCCTAAATGTATGCAAGCATTTCTACCTCTAGTCTCAGCCCCTGCAATTTCCTCTAGTTTAAATATTCTTCTCTACATTCCTGAATCTTACTTACCTATTACAGCCTAGTTCAAATGTCCCTCTTCCAGTACACCTTCCCTGATCCTACAAGCCAGCAGTAATTCTGCCCTCCTCAAAGCAAGGCATGTTCTATGCAGGCCTCTTCTACGGCACGCGTCCTCTTGGGTACTGCACTATAACCACTGGTGTGGTCTTGCCTTCCCTATAACACTGCACACACTTTGAGGGCAGTGAAGATTCTTATTCATTTTTGTGTTTCCCCAGAATGTAATGGAATACCTTCTTACACGGAGTAGGGATTCAGTAAATGTGAAGAAATCAGTTAGGGAAAAGTCCCCTTCTTACTGATTTAAATCCTGCCAAGACATCTGTTACAACACTTAGAAACGTCAGAGAAGGGTGAAATTCTTATATAATTGCTGAATTAACATGCCATGTTTGGAAAAAAATCCACCCCTATCCTCAATCTCCCCTCTTTTTCAATAAAAATAGCAGAGATTTCTTTACTGGATAAGACATACCCCAGGAAGGAAGGAGCCTTGGGCTTGGGAGTCAGAAGACTTGTGTTTAAAGCCTACCTCTACTATTTATTAACTGGGGGCCCTTACTGAGAGTTGGTTTTCTCATCCTCAAATAACATAATAACAAAAAGGAGATTGTAAGGACCAAATACTACAAATATACTACCTAATAACATTATAATTTCAGTGCTGCCTGTGCACAAGAACATAGCTGTTTCCTTTGTGGGGGAGGAACTGAGTTATTTATAACGTGCAACTAGTATGTCATCTCTCTCAAACACATGCTCTTCCGCAAACTCCATTTTCATTGATTATGATGATGAAAGAAACACATCCATCTTCATCTCAGAGCTTCAAAAAGGCCTGAAAGTGCTATTAATGTTCATTTCAGTTGGGTTCTCCTTCTCTCTCTCTACATTCTCTTTTCTCCCACAATCCAATCTACCTTCACCCAAGATTCTTACCCGTTGTGTGTAACCAGGCACTGGCGCAGTCCCAGCTTGCGGAAGATATCCACTACGATCTCCATGGGTGTAAGGTCAGTCACAGTGAAGGGGCTGAGATCCAGGATGTTCCGAAGCTTCAGAGTGGGTGGAGTATATGGTGGCATTGGAGGAGAATGCTCAGTGAAATAAATGATGGAAGTGCTCACAACCCCATCCTGTTTCTTTCGAGCATTTTCTATTTGAACGCAAGGAAAAAGAAAGTTGAAGATGGAAGTGCTAGTTCTATCCTTCTGGCCCCTAACTAGTCCCCTCTTCCCTCTGTCACCCCCAATTTCATGCATATATATTGAGTCCCACAGTGGGTTTCATTATCCCCTTTCTGAAATCCTTACCAATTGAAATAATGAGATCTCTTCGGAGGACAAAGCCTACAAGTCTTTGGGACTCCCGGGACACCACCACCGGAAAGCCACTATATGTGGTTTCACTGATTATGGTCTCTACATCTTCCACGGTCATACTGTCCTGAGTAAGGACAGTCAACAAAGGATCATTTCTCCGGGGTTTCATCACATCCATTGCCAGGGTCTTATGAGCAAACTCTTCTTTGGCTTCAAGAAAGGGGTATCCATTGAGACGGATGTGGGCATCATAGATGCCCTCCCGCCCAAGGGCATCTGCCACCCACTTGCTTGTCATGGCTGCAGCCATCAGAGGCACGATGTATTCCAAGCCACCAGTCAGTTCAAACATTATGACAACAAGAGAAACAGTCATCCGAGTCACCCCACCTATGAAGAAATAGACACAGGCTGCTGACAGCAGGCAAAGTACAGGATTCATTTTCAAGCTTTTTTCTATGCAAAAACATACATATTTACATAAGTGAGCTCACATTATATGTTTAATTCCTTACCATACTTCCCCCACTTTATGTTGGGAATATTTTGCATATTATTACAAATTTATTTAACATCATATTTAAAGATGTTAAACATATTAACATCATATTTAAAGGCTGCATAGTATAACATTATATGGATGCACCATAATTTGTTTAACCAGTCCATTACTGTGCAAGTTTAGGTTGATTCTAATTTTTTGCTCTTATACTGTGATGCACATTCTTATGCAGATATCTCTGTCCAAATTTCTGATAATTTCCCCAGTGTAAGAGAGTAGAATTAGCTTTCTTAAAACGCTTGAGAAATGGCAAACTCAACAGGAAATGAATGGTTATTTAAAAAATTCTGCAGTCAATTGTGTTAAATACTACTCTTCTTTTGTATGTCGCTTGGGTAGCAACTTCTTTGAAATCAATGCAAACACTACTCACCTAAGCAGGCTGCAGCCCCAACCATTGCATAAAGGCCAGGGGTGATGCAATCAGCTCCCTGACTACACCAGCTATTGAAGATGGCCCAGTCATGGTGGTAATAAGCCAGTTGTTCCATTCCTACTCCTAGAAGTCGACCTGCTATAGCACCAACAGCCATGCTAGGGATAAAGAGGCCAGAAGGGATCTGCAAAGAGAAAGCAATAGATGGTTAGCTGGAAATGATGTGATTGCTTGGCATATGGTAAGGGCTAGAGGACTGACACTCTGCGAAGCAAACAGGCCAATGACAATTTAACTATGCACTATGCTAGCAAGTGGCTGTAAAGATTTGTGTAACACTACAGGGACTAGAGGTTCTCTGGGACGTGCAGGCAAGGACGACTGCAAAGAAGCTTACCCTGATTCGGGGGTCCATCAGGCAAGAGCCTGAATTCTCCAGACCAACACAGAACTGGAGGCAGAAATTAGGCCTTTCCCAAAGAAAAAGGAAAATAGATGGAGTTTCTCATATATGCAGACATTTCTACCAATTTTGAATTCTTAACAACAACTACCCTTTATTGACTATCTACCATGTTCTATGCTGGATGCTCTACATACAAGATTTATTGATTCTTTATAACAACCCCCAGAAGCAGGCGTTATTATTCCCAAATACCAAAGAGCCTAAGGTTCAGAGAGGTTAAGTAACTCACTCAAGGTCAAGATTTAGAAAAGACTGTTTCTGGGATTTAAATGGAATGCTCATAATCATGCTCATATATTGAATTGCAACCCATTGCTCACACAAAAAGGATGGCACATGAGGTTTCAGTCTATTTTGTGATAGTATCAAGAAAGATTAAACAATTAAAACTTTAAATGAGATCATGACTATGGTTGCAAGATTAGCCAAAAAAAGGAACACTAATGTATCTCCCTGCTTTTTTTCTTGACACCTAGGTTACCATAATGAATTCTTAATATTCTGTACTAAGAGAGGGAAATGATAAGGATAAACGAGACAGTAGGTTATTTTAAAATAGCCTGTGTTTCATTTTAAAATGCATTTGAATCTGGCATTTTGATAGTCTATAAATTCCCTTTAAGTGGAAGAATGAAGGCACAAGGTGAAAATTAACTCAAGAAGCACTACAAAGGACAGGCATGGTAGCTCACGCCTGTAATCCTAGCACTTTGGGAGGCCAAGGCAGGAGGATCACTTGAGGTCAGGAGTTCGAGACCAGCCTGAGCAAGAGCAAGACCCTGTCTCTACTAAAAATAGAAAGAAATTAGCTGGACAACTAAAAATATATTGAAAAAATTAGCCGGGCATGGTTGTGCATGCCTGTAGTCCCAGCTACTCGGGAGGCTGAGGCAGAAGGATCGCTTGAGCCCAGGAGTTTGAGGTTGCTGTGAGCTAGGCTGATGCCCCGGCACTGTCGCCCGGGCAACAGAGAGAGACTCTGGCCCCCCCCCCCAAAAAAAAAAAAAAGAAGCACTACAAAGCTTTCCAGCATTTCCATCCTATCTCTGTGTTGAGGGGACAGATGATATCATCTCAGAGATTACAGTACTGCCTAAATGGAGTTGCCTTCTCTTATTTTCTGGCTTGAATCTTCATTTCTCCAGAGAATACAGGGAAATAACATGGTAGTAGGATGCCAAAGAAAAGAAAAAAAAAACACAAGTAAACCTTGGGAAGGAAGGGGAGAAATATCTTAACAAATTTTCCTTTCTGGCTTCTTCTGAAACACGGAATTGGTAACAGTTACTCAAAGTAAAACATGCCAGTCTGATGTCAGCTTTTGATAGTTTAAATATTAACTTAAGATTACCTATGAAATGGATCCCACTTGCTGACAACTGAGCATTGATAACCAACTATAAAAGACACATTTAGCTCTATATCGGGTTGAAATTGCTATTTTAATGGTCAAAAGGAGTATCAGCAACTTCATTTGGTTCAACCTACTACTGTACTTTATTGGTAAACTCGAAAGCTATCCTATAAGGACTAACACTTAGTCAGAAATTGTTTTAATATAAAATGCACTGAAATAAATACCTCACCATCCTTTTTGAAGGGCAAAATATGTTTTCCACAAAAAAGGAGAAAACATTTCTTCCCAAAATTTTCTCACTGAGGTCGGCATTTGGCCTACAACTTGACTTGGACAATTTGAGATAGCAGTACAATTGTCTAGGAAGTTAGAAGAACATATAGGGGTAAAAGAAGCTTTGGGGGGAGGGAGAATATTGTTGGGGGAAGTTGAAAGTGCCACATGAATTATCAGGATTGTGTGATACCCGGGCTTTGCCCTCCAAAACCCACAGCCACACATACACCCACTGAGTCCCAAAAGAATTCCTCACCTTCATGCCAAAGGTGAATATAGTAATCACAATTTTCAGTATGAGTGTCAAGGCCAGCTGCCACATTGCACTGTAGACTCCCGTGCCAGCAGGTCTGTCGGGCAGTTCACCCCCCTTGCTTGTGTTGAAGCGGTTCTTATAATCACAGAGCTTGGAAGAGTCCAGAAGGCCACAGTCATTAAACAGCTCAGAAATGAGCTCACTTGTACTCATACGGGTATATTCATTGGGAAAAGCCAGGATGGCAGTGATGGCTGTCACGACAAGTACCTCTACAACAGGATACTTGCCCAACTGAGTGGTCTTTCGCTTCCGACACCAAGCAATGTTTGTGCGGATAAACAGAGCTCCCCACAAACCACCAAATATGCCCAGTAAGATGAATGGCACAAGCTCGAAGAGATGCCATGGGGTGTGAAACTCCACATAAAACAGAACCAGGCGGCTGTTCCCAAAAGGATTGATGGAGCGCAGAGTAAATGCTGCCACCAAGGCAGCAAAGAAGGAACGCCATAACGTTTTGAGGGGAAAATAGTAGCTGACCTATAAGAGAGAAGGTGAGAAAGCAAATTCAGTCAATATGCAGAAACCATTTCAGGCGAAAAGTTGGTCCTATAAGCATTAGAGCCAACTTGAGGATGAAAACTGTCCAGGGAGTTCTAGTCATCTGGTAAAAGCATTATGCTGGGCAGAACACCCAGGGACTGCAATGTACACAGATACTGTACATTGAGTGCAAAATTATTGTACTGCAACGTATAACATTCCTGACACAAAAGCACATGCGTGTTCTACAGACAGTTAAAAGTCATTACCTCTTCAAGGCTGAATAATACTCCGCCGATAGGTGCCCCAAAGGCTACAGATACACCAGCTGCTGCTGCAGCTGACAAGACCTAGAACCCAAAATTCAAAATCAGCGATAGAATAACGCCACTTTCCCACATTTGATCACATTTTTTAAAGGAATGCTAGTGGTTACTAAACACTTTTTTAAAATACCTTTACGTGTGCCATATCATCAAAAATGAAGTTCAAACACTGTATGCTCAATTCTAAACACACATACATGGTTCACATGCTTGACCAGATAAGAGGGCCTTTCCTTTGTAATTAATTTAGGCATGTGCTCTATATAAATTATGCCCCTCATCCCCAATACTGCCAATTCAGTAACTGCATTTGAGTTTGTAGACCTATTCATTCACCACCTAAATGAAGTACTTACAGTGATGTATTTATATAGCACTTTGTAAAGGAATGTTTTTTAAACAAGATATTAAAGGTGGCTCTAATAACACAAACTGAAGTTACGAATGGCTCACAGCTATTCAGGAGCTGCAAGTATTCATACAACAGGTATTTAGGGTTTCCTGTACTATGCATCCTATTCCATGCCCAGTAACCTATGGAACAAGAAATAAGGAAGTCACTAGATTTTCAAGGTAAGAGAAAACCTAAACATGTTGAGGTATGGCAAGGAAAGGGGCTAGGAGGCAAAGAAAGAGGAAGAAGCAATCATAGGGAAAGAAGGATAAAGAGGGAAAGAGAAGAGTGATATTGGAGAACACCACCTCTGTGTGTAGGCATGTCACTGGTGATGGCAAACAAACCAAAATTAATAGAAGAATCCAGTCTTTTCCTTGGATTCTGGTTGCTGTAGAGAGATGATTTGGAAAAGTAAGGAAATATTTTAGAGAAAGAGAAAGTTGACCAAAATTAAAAGTTTCAAAGAATAAAAATGTCGTTGGCAAAATAAGTAGGCAGGTTTCTCTGGGAGTGTAAGAGGACCCAGTAAAATGATGGGGAGGAAAGAGTGAATCTCTGGTGTTAGCTGTGAGTACTTTGAAATTAATAACTACAATGGCTTTCATTTGAGAAGGACGAGGACAGTTGACATGCAACTTGAGAAAGGGAATTTCAGTGACTATGTTTGGGATGAATTAGGAGGAAGAAAGAATCCGGTTGGCTACTCTGCTTTGTGTATTTTGTCTTACCTGTGTATACAGTGTATATAAAGGACAAACAAGTCCTAATGTACATCTAGTCTTTCCAGATGTTAAAAGAGGTTGCCAGTGTATGACAAAAGTAGAATTCGTAAACTAATATATTTTGTACATTTTTGTTTTTAAATTCATAGGAAAGACTGTCTTCTGAAAATTTGAGCATTATAGCCCACTGGGTTGGTGGACAAGGGAAGGGTTCTAGGCCAGAATGTTCATATTTCGAAGACACTTTCAAACTATAACTGTTACATGTGTGCAGTTTATTCACAACTGCTGTGTATATGGTGGACAAATTAAATCCTTACCCGAAACATCTAGTCTACCTAGATGTTTAGAAGTGCCCGACGTATGTTAATTGTAGAGGTAGTAAAATATCACTTTGTAAATATCTTTTTGCTAAAGTTCACAGGAGTTACTGTCTTTTGGAAATAGAATTGTTAAACCATCTCTGTGAGCAGTATAGTACCATATCTATACTCGTTCAATGGTTTGGAGGAGGTGGGAGCGAAGGAATTGGCAAAAGGTAATATGCTAGTGTGTTCATACTTGGACATTATCAGATATCGGTTTTCTTATTTTTTGTGCATTTTGTTGTGCTATGTGTATATAATGTATATAATGGACAAATCAGTACTAATTTTGCAATACCTAGTCTCTAGATGTTAAAGAGGTTGCCAGTATATGACATAAGTACTTGGTAAAATTAGCACATTTTGTACACTTTGTGTTGAAATTCATAGGAAAGCTTGTCCTCTGTAAATTATGTTTGGATATGAATTTGTTCAACCATTTCTAAGCATTACACATGCCTGTACTTGTCCACTGGATATAAGGCAGAGAGGAGGAAATGAGGAGGAAACGGTTCAAGGCCAAAATGGTCATATTTAGATGATACTTCAGATCATAACCATTGCTATGTGTGTGCAATTTTATTTAACAGTGCTGTGTACATAGTGGACAAGTTTTTATAGAAATATCTAGTCTTTCTAGATATTTAGAAGTGCTTGATGTATTTAAAAGTAGAAGTAGTAAAATAACACTTTGTAAATAGCTTTTAAAAACTGATGGGAAATACTGTGTTTGGAAGTGGAACAATTGTTAAACCACCTCTGTGAACAGTACTCTCTGCACTTGTTCACTAGGTTGAAGGAGGTGGGAGGGAAGAAATTGCAAAATGTGTTTTGCTTGTGCATACTAGAGAATTTCAGCTTATCCATTGCCCTTGAACAAACATTAAAATGTTGTGTGCATTTCATTTAACTTTGTTGTATTCTGTATATTGTATATATAACGGACAAATGAGTCCCAATTTTAAAATATCCAGTTGCTAGATATTAAAGAGGTTGCCAATGTATGACAAAAGTAGAATTAGTAAGATAACATTTTGTACACTTTGTGTTAAAATTCATAGAAAGGCTATCTTCTGAAAAGGACTTCTGGAAGTGAAATGATAACATCACATCTGAGTGACACATGTGCCTATATCCACTGGGTTGTTGATGAAGAGGAGTTAGAAAAAAATGAAGGATTCTAGACCAGAAT
Organism: Lepilemur ruficaudatus; assembly: GCA_963574885.1. NCBI lineage: Eukaryota > Metazoa > Chordata > Mammalia > Primates > Lepilemuridae > Lepilemur > Lepilemur ruficaudatus. The sequence goes on along the minus strand of CAUYRT010088942.1, from coordinate 614 downwards.
GTTCTTTTTTAGAAGACATTTTCAGTTATAACCATTGTTACATGTGTGTATTCAACACTACTGTGTATATAGAGGACAAACTTAAGTCCTTATTTGAAACATCTACTCTTTCTAGATGTTCAGAAGTGCACAAAGTATGTTAAAAGTAGAGGTAGTAAATAACACATTTTGTAGATATCCTTTGTTAAAATTCATAAAATACTGTCTTTTGGAAATTGATCAAACCACTTGTCTGAGCAGTACAGCATATTTGTGCTGTTCAGGGATGAAGGAGAAGAAAGTGCAAAGGGCTTTATACCAATGTGGTTATGCTGAGACAAGACTGATTATTGTCCCTTATGTCTGTGCATTTTATTTTACTTTGCTGTGTATATAGTGTATATAAAGGATGAATGAGTCCTAATTTACAACATCTAGTCTTTCTAGATAAAGAGGTTGCCACTGTATGACAAAAGTAGAGTTTAGTAAACTAATACATTGAGTAGACTTTGAGTTAAAATTCATAGAAAAGACTGTTCTTAAAAATACTTAAGTGAAATTGTTAAAATCCCTTCTAAGCATTACAGATGCTTAGACCTGTCCACTGGGTTGTAGAGGGTAGGGAGGGGAAGAGT
>CAUYRT010088940.1:0-16751 GCA_963574885.1 Lepilemur ruficaudatus | reverse complement strand
TTGGCGTCAGCCTAGCTCACAGCAACCTCAAACTCCTGGGCTCAAGCGATCCTCCTGCCTTAGCCTCCCGAGTAGCTGGGACTACAGGCATGCACCACCATGCTTGGCTAATTTTTCTATATATTTTTAGTTGTCCAATTAATTTCTTTCTATTTTTAGTAGAGATGGGGGTCTCGCTCTTGCTCAGGCTGGTTTCGAACTCCTGACTTTGAGTGATCCACCCGCCTCGGCCTCCCAAAGTGCTAGGATTACAGGCATAAGCCACTGCGCCCGGCCATTCTTTTGATGCTAAGGTAACCCCTTGTCCCAAATACCAGTGCCAAACAGGTAGGTGGACCCCCTCCTGTCCATACTTACCAGGAAGCCTCAGGCTTAGACAGCTGTCAGATGGGGACTCCCTCCTAGGTCCCCTCTTTTCTGCCCCTGATCTGGCACATCATCACACCCTCCAGTAAGGGGCATTTGATCCCCAGATCCTGCCAGTCCATACTGTGCCTTTGTGAGAATTAGGAAAAACTGCCTCCTCTGGGCAAATGGGGACCAAGGTTGCAGCATTTGCTAAGCCAAAAGTGAGCCGGCTGTCAGCAGGGCACAAACTGCACACAGGGCCTGTCACCCCTGTCCACGCTTCCCAGAGAGAGCCAGTACCCTGCCAAGCCGCTTACTCTGCCCCTGGAGAACTGTTTTTCTGAAACCCAGCACTTACATCGTCCCAGCTAAAAATCTGGATTGGATGGTGATTCCTAAAACCTCTAGCTCTGGTGACCACCCTTGACAGTGCATTTGGGTACTGGGGAGGGAAAGGCAGCAATCAAGTAGGTGGGAAACGAGCCCAACTGCTAGAGCCGCGTTTCAGCTGCAAGGTAGCGTGTGCTTCAGCTGCGCAAAACCACAGCCCAGCTAGTCGGCAGTAAATCACACCAGGGCGAGAGAACCTGTGCAGAATTCGTGACTGACATCGTCACTAAACACATCCTAGACGAATGCTGCTCAGATAAATTATCAGAAGCAGACAGGATGCCCAAGAAAATATCAGTGACAAACTCCAGCTCAGACGATCACCCACAGTAATCGGGATTGCAGTTGACACATGTTCTGGAGAAAACCAGTTCCTTCCAACCTACTCTCTCTGAAATAACCTTTCTCCTTCACACCACAGGTGCATTTTGCTCTATCAGCAGACATTCCTAAGAAGTTGTAAATAACTTGAATCTTGGTAAAACTTATCATTTATGATGTGTTCAGGGAAAATGCAGTAATTTGCCCACCACGGTGAAGAATCTTCTCCTCGGAGGGACTTTTTTGTCAACTCCTTAACCGAGACCCTAATCTGGAGGCTGTAAGTGAGCTCCAAAGATCTCTGCTTTCAGGGGGAAATTACAGGCAAATTTTTTTTCTGGAACAAGGGTCCAGAACTTCTGCCTAATTAATACTCAAGAGGTTCTACAATCCAAAAAATTTCAGAACCCAGAAGCAATTTTTTGGACAAGTTTGGAATTGGAGTGCTGGTGCACAGCTGTTCCTGGAAGTGGAGAACTGTTCCTTACGTGGACTACAGCCATGAAATAAGTTTTGGTCAGGAGAGTCCCTTATTTTTGGCAACTAGCAAGTTACCAAACCTTTTTGGGTGCATTTATAAAGACAACAGAAGGAATTCGAGACACAAAGCTGACCTTGTCTGTTATTTCCAAATAGAATGAGCAACCTACATTCATGACGTGGAGGTGCGCCTCTCAGAGCCCGTGCTTCTGTCAGTACAGAGTTATGTATGGCACTGCTGCTTTGGGCGCCCCGGAGCCAGCTTGCACTTTGTCCCGGCTTTCCTAGAAAGGCACAGTCCAGGGTCAAGCTGTGCTGAGGAGTCTGTTCCAGGCTCTGGCTGTGCAGCCCACTTTGGCCCATTCTCTGAGGTTGGGTCACGAGATCCAGGCCCCTTTCTCCCCACTTTTTGCTTCTTCATGCAAAGAACAGAGTATTCAGCAACACTGAAGGTTTCTCCTGTTGTCAGCATCTTTGCTGGAAGTTGTCATTAAGCGCTGGTGGGCTGCTGGAATTTGGCATCACACTAGATCCCAGAAGACAATTAACTGAGCAAAAAATGTTGAGGCTGATACTGTTATGAAATCACAGGTGAGGAATGGGGAAAGTAGATGGTTTATTTATAGGCGGCCAAATGGCTTTTGGGGGAGAGCCGGCTTGCCTCGCCACTGGAACTTCAAGGCTGTTGTTTCTCAAGTGCTTGTTCATGAGCTTTGCCCAACAAGTCAGTCTCCCAGGGGTCGGGAGCAGGAAGCAGGGAGTCGAGGCTCCAGGACCCTCCATTCCTAGCCCCTCTGAATGAAAAGCTGAGGCTCCCCCATTTTCCCAGATTCTTAGGGGTGAGCCATGGGCCTGGGATTGGGCTCTAACACCCAACTCTGAAGGCTGGTTTAATTCAGTGAATGGTGGTCACATGGCACATCATTGTCTTACGCACCTCAAATATTTTCATTGCTGTTCCTTCCCCTCTGTTCCAAAAGAGGGGAGATGTGCACCATCACGCCAGCCATGTCTGCAGAGTGACTTGTAAGTGAGCCATTAGTCCTCTCCACCCCAGCTTCCTCATGAAGAAAACACAGCTCAGGAAACTGTAACAAATGTTTCAATTATCCACAGACTCCAGAGAGCAAATTTGACTAAGCCAACCAGGCTCCACTGGTGTCTTTTTTTTTTTTTTTTTTTTTTGAGACAGAGTCTCACTCTGCTGCCCAGGCTAGAGTGAGTGCCGTGGCTCACAGCTTAGCTCACAGCAACCTCAAACTCCTGGGCTCAAGCGATCCTTCTGCCTCAGCCTCCCGAGTAGCTGGGACTACAGGCATGTGCCACCATGCCCGGCTCGTTTTTTCTATATATATCTTTAGTTGGCCAATTAATTTCTTTCTTTCTATTTATAGTAGAGACAGGGTCTCACTCTTGCTCAGGCTGGTTTTGAACTCCTGACCTCGAGCGATCCACCCGCCTCGGCCTTCCAGAGTGCTAGGATTACAGGCGTGAGCCACCGCGCCCGGCCTCTATTATATATTTACATAATGTATGTGACCCATTTTTACTAAAAAAAAATTTAGATTCTTTTGAAGGGTGCAGTTAAACTGATCAGTAAACAAACTTTATATGTCAACTAATAGAGGAGTTGGTCAGTGTTATGGACTGAATTAATTGTGTTACCCAAAATTCAAGTGTTGAGTCCTAGTCACCAGTGTGACTGTATTTGAAGTTAGGGCCTTAAAGGAGGTAAATTAAGATTAAATGAGGTCATAAGGGTGAAGCCCTAATTCAATAGGACTGATGTCTTCATAGGAAAAGAAAGAGGCACCGGGAATGTTCACACCCAGAAGAAAGGTGGCCACACACAAGCCAAGGAGAGAGCCCTCACCAGAAACCAACCCTACGGCACTTTGATTTTAGTCTTCAAGCCTCTGGAATTGTAAGAAAATAAATTTCTGTTCTTTAAGCCATCCAGTCTGTAGTGTTTTGTTATGGCATCTCTAGCAAACTAATACAGTGAGTAAACTCATTTATGTTGTCATTAAAAAGAATAATTCAAACATATATATATTGACATAGAAAGTATCTTTCTTACATTAATAAATAACAAAAGCAAACTTCAGGGTAATATACACACAGTATGATTCAGTTTCTGTTTTCAAGAAAAAGACAACAAAACATAATAAATTATATGTGTACGTTTTTTATGAGATACACACCACGTAATCAGACAATTGGCATTGTTTTCCTCAAGATTGGTACTATTGAGGGAAAGAGCCAACATTTTTTTCTTTATATATTTCTGTATTGCTTGAAATGTTGCAATAAACATGTATACCTCTGCAATTAACAAAATACCAGATTAATGAAACCTTGTATTTTGAAAACAACAGAAAATATGCTTACGTAGTGCTTGTATGGCATATGCATATTGATTTCCATCTATCAATATATGTCATGTACCCACCAGCACTTTGTCAGAGATCCTAAATCTTTCTATGGAGTAATCCTTTTTCTCATTAATGAAAATAATGTAATAATGCTTCCTCTTGTGTTTCTAGCAATAATTCTCAATTTACTTAATCACTTCTTTGTTTTCGAAGAGTGATTTTTCTCTATATTAGTTCTCATAAAATTTGTTGATGCATGTGTGTTTAAGCGGGCAAAATAGGTGGTCTACAAGATTTATCTTTCATTGTATTTTAACTCAGAATTGGCTATGGAACAACAGGAAAAAATGGAAAGAATCTCTTTTATATAGAGTTGCCAGGGCCTCTATTATACGTTATATTCTCTATACCACCTAATTATAGGTAGTAATTATATTAGACAGCTATAAAAATAACTTAAAATGAGAAATCCAAGGGGTAATATATAACTGACAGACACTTTTCTTCTTCTCAATACAAAATTCCCAGTGTAGAGAACTGGTAACTTACCTAAAACAAGGTTGATGAAACGCATTAGGGAAAGCTCAGCATTGAATGGTCGTCTGTGGAAGGCGAGATGGAATTTATCAAGTAAAACAGGAGCAAGGGTCACAGGGCCAAGAATTAAAAACAAATGCAAATCTGTGAGCTGTTATTTTAAAACCAAAGAAAAGTAGGTTACACAAGCCACTTCCATTTTTAAATGCTACCCCTCTGGTGGTGCGGGGGAAACCTTTGCCCACTTGTCTTTTTTGCTAAAGTTGCTGTTTATCCACGGAGGCAAAGAGTAATATTTGAGGAAGAGGTTTTACAGATGCAATTATAGCAAGATGCTGGGGCTTGGGTCTGCACGTGGGTAAACACGTGCTTTCTCACCCAGAGAAAAGTTTAGCTTGGCAGCCTTTGCTACAAAGCATGACTCTGATCCTAGAGAAAGCCAAAACTAAAGAAACCTAAGTCATCTCCAAAAATAACATCAAAATTAAAGCCTCAAAACTCCTCACACTTGTCATGCTGTGAGCCATGATGCTCCAATACTCAGAACCCACAAAGCTACAGAATCCTCAGCATTCTCTTTGTACGTTGACTTCATCGGGCATCTCACCCTCTAGGAAACGCTGTATTCGGGACTTGAGCTTTCAGTGTCAGTCATTAAATGTAAATACTTCTAGAAGCTTCTACAGAAAAACATAGAAGAGTACCTTTGAAAACTTAACTAAACCAAGACTTCTCTAGGACAAATAATTGATAAGGTGAACTGCATCATAATCTATGAAATTTTCTGATTATCAAAAACATATCCTTAAAGAACATAGAAATGCTAGCCACAGAATGGGAGAAAATATTTGCAATATATCTATCCAAACTCTAACTTATAGCTACAGAATGTTAACAATTCCTACAAATTCAATTATTAAAATGATAAATTTTTAAAATGTTAAGCAAAAGATTGAGTGACATCTTCATAAAGGAAGATTATAAAAATGTTCAATAAGCACATGAAACATGAAAAATGCTCAGTATGATTAATCATTAGGGAAATCCAAATTGCAACAGTAATAAGACATCACTTTACATCTACTAAGGAATATGGCAAATAAGCCCAAACACCAAATATTAGAGAGCATGTGAAGCAATGAAAATTCTAATATTGCTGATGAGGTTGTAAAAATTGTGCAACCACTCTTGGAAAATTATTACTATTTTCTTATAAAGTTGAACAATATGCTTATTCTATGATCCTGAAATTTCACTCATAGGTATTTACCTAGAAGAAATTAAAATATGTGTCCACATAAAGGCTTATATACAAATATGTATAACAGCTTTGTTAATAATAGCAAAAAACTGGAAACAACTCAAACATTCATTAACAGAAGAATAGATACGCAAATCATGATATATTCATAGAATGGAGTACTGTGTTGGATATTAGAATGCTATTTTTCTATCTTGATTTGGGTAGTAATTACACAGATGTATAAGTTTGTCATAATCAATAAACTTTACACTTACAACCATGTATTTTTCTATATGTAAATTTTACTTCAATTTTAAAAATTAAATACATTGCCCTACTATCCAATTTAACCACTTAGAAAATCTCAATATGCAATCAAGGATTGCGGCAGCAGGAAGGATAAAAGCGATTGTGGGTACTGTTTTCCTTGCAGCACATCATTCCATTTTTCATGAAAATTAGGATTTTAAAATTTTTTAAATTAATTCATGTTAATTGTACATATTTATGGTGTATAGGTGATTTTTTTATATGCATACAGTGTGTGATGATCAAATCAGAGTATTAAGTATCTATCACCTCAAAGATTTATCATTTCTTTGTGTTGGGTGCATTTCGAATCTTCTAGCTATTTTTCCAATATTTTAAAGAAATGGAAGTAAAACATATACCATACATGAATGAGAGCAAATTTCATTTTTCTGGCTTTATATAAGAGCCAATACAGGGATTCACTGGGTCCTGGATAATTATAGTTGTTTATTATTTAGTCTAATAAATTACTTAACGTTAAATGTTGTCATGGCAGTCTACGTTAAGGGCCTAATAATGTCATCAGACTGCACAGAGCTCTAGCTAGAAGCATAGACAGCCCTCACATCTAGGTATTCTCAGGAACTTGTTCTGCAAGGAGCGTTGAGGTGGCAGATGATGTACTGGGTCTGAAAGCTTTGAGCCATCTTCTAGTCTAGCCATGGAGTTCATTCCTGCAGGTCACTCAGCAGGCTGTGCAAGAGGAGAGAAAGACTCTTCTGCAGCTCCTCCTGGGCCTACTTTGCACGGATTGCATTTATGTACCATTTATAAGTACCCTGAGATTAGTATCACAATGCCACCGTCAGGGGGACTTTCCTTTTCCCCTGATGCATTTTATCACAAGTTATGTGAACCACTGACTGAAAGTTGACAAGGAATTCATTATGGTAGAAATAATTTGTTTACTCCAATGACTGTAGAGTCTGACTTCACAGGAGCTGGTTTCTTCCGTCTGTAACAAAGAGCTGAGCCATTATACAGGATCAAGAAGAAGGGCTGGTGAGCTGCAAGAAGAGCTGGTGAGTTGCTCTGTGGCTGGAGCTTGCTCAGGTCTGTAGTGGGGCTGGGACCTGGGGTTGGGTGGGGGCCAATTTCTAACCAGTGCAGCTGCTATGTACTTGCCTTGGTTCTACTATTTGAACCTGGACAAAATAACAGGCCCCTATCCCCTTCCATATAGCTCCTCCATCATACAATTGATTTCTGCAAATGAAATATTGCTCAATTAAACAGAAATTGTAAAGTGGATGTTTGTGGACTTTTGAGGAAAAATTTTCAGCTGACTCCTTAGTTTACAGAAACTTGCAAGTTTCCCTAAATATTAATGGAAATCTCTGGCAAACCCTGGAAAGCTAGTATTCAGATCTGCAAACACATTTGTGTTGGAACTGAAAACAAAATTGGTAATCATGTGGCTTGTGTTCAGCAAGCAGACTCATGACACCAACACAATTTTTGGCAGTTCTGGAAAATACTGCCTGGGGAAACTTTAGCACTATGGACCGCATGAGTTAGATAGAACAGCAGCAAAAGGTTGGACAGGTATGTTAAAGGAATCTCCAAATTTATGTCCTGCAGTAGAGTGTTCTTTATTCTGTTCAAAGAGAACGTCTCCTTGCAAAATCAGCACTTCAGTAATGTACAGTCTTTTCCAGAGATAAAGTTAAATTTCCAGGGGAAAAGTTAGAATTTTGAAATATTAATAACTTGAAGACTCTATTTCCACCTGTGTGAACATCTTGAGACTCTGAGACACAAGATTGAGAACCACCAGTTTAACCACAAAAGCCATCAGCATTATGAGTGGAAGAAAGGGCAGCTCATGAACTCTTTGGGGACATGAGCTTCTCTTCAGGTCAGAGAAGTCTAGGGCCAAGCACAATTCTTGTTGCAAAGTGATGCTTAATCTGCATATGTTAAATTTAACTGAGCTGAGCCAGAACTTGAGCTAAGGTCTTTTAACTAGAAAGTCTGTCCTCTGCATTAAACTAGTGATAATGGTTGCTCTCTTCACCATGCAAGTTTGTTGTGAGCATTTCATAGAATAGCACTTTGTAAACTACAAAGGACTACTATATACATATATACACATCAGGGATAATGACGATGATGAATGTGATAATGACAATGAGTACAGCAGGGATGATACTATTATAAAGATGTCCACAACTAAGTAAGCCTCAGCTGTGCTAGCCACTCAGTTTGATATATGTAAGGGTAAGGCATATGTGCCTGTGGGGGCGGGGGAGCTGGGTAGTCAAATGGACTTGAGAGAGTTAGAACGCATCTATTTACACATACTCTGACATTGCCATAATTTTAGACCACAGTTGAGTCTGTGCCAAAGTGTTCAGAAATAAGATGCTATGCCAGGAACCTCTGACCTGGGGAAGACACCAATGGAGGATATTTTCCTCTTTTGGTGCAAATGAAGAAAAAAACTACAGTTTTCAGGGTTGCCAATCAATGACATTTTGTCCGCATCCCAACTTGTTTTTCTTCTGTCATTTGAAACTTTGTATATTTGCATGTTATATTTGAAAAGAGAAGACTTCATTCCTGGAAAAAATATCTACTGTTGGATGAGTTGCTTTAATCCAATTGGTGCAAATGACAAATGTCAAATAGTAATGTTCATTCTCATTGCACCAATCTGGCATGGCTAGTGTTACATGCTAGGCTCTAAACTGTAGCAATTCACTAAACTAGGGGAAACTAAGTTTTTCCTCCTTTTTCTTTTATGTAAATGTCTCTATTTCCCAAATCACAGAAATTATATAAACAACCATAAGGCATCAATCTCTGTATATGCCAATGTAAAAATAGAAAAGCAATTTTTCTTTTAGATTCTTCTAAAAGTCAAGGAAGAAAAGCAATTTTATAGTAAGTTATAATTCCTTATATGAACTCATCATATTTAAATTTTCAAAAAGCCTCACAAACGCTCTGAAGTAGTGTTTCAGGGGAAGGATTGAGGTCTTAGTATTCAAGGAGCAACTCACAATCAAAATGGTGCTATAACAGAGAAAAGCAAAACTAAAGCCCATATACGGTGACTAATAAATAGCACTATCAGCTTTCCTCTGAACCATGAAGCTTCTTTCAAAATATCAATCCAAATTAAGTAAAATCTGGAAGGAAAGGAAATGCTAATTCTTATTACCAGGCATCAATGGAAAACATTATTTTAGTGGAATTTTAATAATATTTTTAAACTTTTAGGTTGGAAGGTAAAGGCCACTGTGCTACATGCAAAATAAGGGATCAAAGATGGCTGGATACTTTTCTAGATGTGCTCATAAAATCAATGTCAGGCTGTTGCTTTACGTCCAGAAGGGCAGCTTGCTGTGGTAGAAGAAGAACTCATCTGGTAAGCTCTCAGACTCTTGAGCCACCCGGCTCTTCCTCTGAGGCTCTGTGTAGCCTCAGGCAAGTTATATATCCTCTTGCATCTCAGATTACGTCTCTGTCAAATGGGGATGCCAATAGTACTTGCCTCTCAGGACTGCTGAGGCTGGGATTGGTAATGATTGTACACACAAATAGGAAGCACACAATAAATATCAGTTATCAATATTAAAGGGAAAAGCACATTTGATTAGAAGTCTGAAACTTATGTTCCCATCTCACATATTAGCTGTGTTGTTTTCAGCAAGTGAATCAAATTTTGTGAATCTCGGTTTCCTTATTTGCACGTTGAAATTCCTGTGTTGATGGTTTTTGTGTCATTTAGGTCTTTTGCAGTTGTTAGTGACATAAAAATCAACCAAAACATGCCTATTCTAACAGAAAAAAAAAAACTCTGTAAATACAATTTAAAGAGGCTTATTCTGAGCCAAATATTAGTGACCATAGTCCCAGGGAGCCACATCCAAGAATCCTTGTTTAAGTAGTCCCAAGGCAATCAAGTTACAGTTTGGTTTTATACATTTTAGGGAGACAGGAATTGTAGGTAAACTTATAAGTCAGTACATGGAAGATATATATTGGTTTGGCACAAAAAGATGAGATGTCTTGAAGAAGGGGGCTTACAGATTATAGGTGGGGTCAAAGATTCTTTGATTTGTAATTGGTTAAAGAAACAAAGTTTGTCTAAAGGCTTGGAATGTTTTAAGTGAAGATAAGAAAGTCTGTTAATCCAAGACAAACCACAATGTATAGACTCAAGTGATCTGTTAAGCAAATTGATGGCCCACGGGTTTGATTTAACCTTGACCTTGCATGGCCTTAGGTCCTGTTAATAATTTAGTATCTTATTGCCACAAACAGTCTGCTTTATTGGTCTTAAGATCTCTGTTTTAACATTAATGCTGGTCAATGTTATCTAAACTCCACAAGGGAAGGGGCATAAGGAGGCGTGCCTGACCCCTTTTCCATTCATTGCCAGGAACTCAGTTTTAAGGTTTTTCTGCGGTTCCATTGGCCAACAGGTTTGTTCAATTGGCAGCAGGGATTAGGATTTTATTTATAGTTTATACCTACATGAAAAATATTTATTGCATCATGTAATGGAAAATTCTAAGTGCTGGCTTAAGCTAATGGCTAAATTCAAAGCTGAAATGATGGCATCAGGACTTGATTTCTATCTCTGTTCTTCCTTTCACTGCACTTGCTTCAGAAAGCCAGCATAGCGTAAGAACAGCAGGCATGGCATGGCAGCAGCATGAAAGTACGTGGCATGTTGTTGTGAAGATTAAATGAGTTAAGAAACATAAAGCACTTACAACTCTGCCTTCATATCTATTATGTGCACAGTGAAGGTAGCTGTTAGTATTATTTGCCTGCAGGCTCCACCTGAGGGCAAGATGAGGAATGCAGCTCCAGATTTCATATCGTTTTAGATTCATGCTTAAGGGGAAAGAATACCCATCTCAGTTCCAGAAGTCTCAGAAAAATTTTATGGCATCTTGTACACATCCCTGAATATTGTATTTTGATTGGCCAGACCTGAATCATAGTGTGTAAGTGAGCTCAGGTCACCATCACTGGTTCCACTGAGAGCAAAAGTACTACTCACCACCCTTTTTGGAAAAGGGTTGCAATTTTCAAGAAATGACACACGTTGTAAGAACCTAAGATGCTAGCATCACACACATACAAACACATGCACATACACACACAGAGTCATACATACATATTCTCAAATTTCAATATAAAGGGCTATTTAAAAAAGTCCCATGTCAGATTTAATTATTATTCATAGAAATATCTGTGGCAGGTATAGAATTTCTGTGATCCTCTACAGTCAGGAACTAATTTGGTTATTTTTATTCCTTGATTTTCAAATTTCAGTCTCAAATCACTACCCACACTGCCACTTCTCTGCATAAAATCTCTGATAAATAAAGCCAGGGTTGTTTGGAAAATGCGTAGCATGAATCGTGTGGAGCCACTGTCTTTCACGGATTTAGCTTTTTAATTGACTTTGCATGCATCAGTTCTGCCTTCCAGTAAGCAGACACAGTTCCCAGGGATTGTCAAAAGATTCCTGTCTTAAGCAGATCTAATCCAGTTGGTGCCATTGAAAAACCTTAAATGGCAGCTTTCTTCTTATTTACAAAAACTCTCTGGGTTCAAGTTACATTTTAATCCCAGTTGCTATATCAGCTTTATGGCAGCAGAGGTGGGGGTGGGCTGGGAGGGGCTGTTTTTGGCTAAATTTTTGTTTTCTTTTCTTTACATAAATTATTACCTCAAGCAGAATCCTATAATGGAGGGCAGTATCCAGGTCTGCAAGGCAGGCTGGCTTTGGACCCAAACTCCTCACCAGCTGAAAAACAGCTGCAATATACATAAAGTATATGAAGTTTACTGTTCATTCTTTGCTGAACAGAGAAGGCTGCAGCCTGTGGTAGAGAAACAAGTTTATCTGTGCATCTTTTTCTAATACTACTAGGGAAAATTTGATCTCTTGGAAACATCTACAGATCTCTATAACCCAAAGTAAAACTATAACCACTATAACCATAGTGGTGATGCTTTAGCCCTAGTGGCTCTCCAAAATAAACAATGCAGCATCATCACAGTTTTATTTTTATTTTTTATTTTTTTTGCATCCAAAGCCACCCTGAGCTTGTTATCCTTGGATAAAATCTCATTCAGATTCTCAGCTTCTCATCCTGCCATACCCTCTATGTGTATGTCTGAGTGTAAAATGATACCAATCACCTTGAGTTTGGTTCCCATTCACTTCCCGTAGAGGATTTGGTCAGTCCATTGTTGCATTTAAATGTGAATAAAGGGGTGGGTGAAGGGGAACTACCTCGCAAGTATAGAACATGCGTGCTCTATAAACACTACTTAATTTAATCCACACCGTAACCCAGGGAGTTAGTGGCTTTTATTATTCTCACATTGCAGATGAGTAGACCTGAGGCTTGGAAGCTTTAAGTGATTCTGTGAAGGTCAGACATCTAAAGAAATACCTGGCTGGGATTTGGTCAGGGATTGCCTTCGCCCCTAGACCACATTGCTTCTGAGCCAAGAAGATAAAGAAAAGAGCCTGGCTCTTCTTCGCCTGCTTCCCTTACCTCTCAGCCCCCTCTGCGCTTGTGTCTTAGCTATGCCTGGAACACACAGGACAGTCACTGGACAGTTTAATAATCAGTTACAAAAATCTATAACTCTCATGTCTCAATTAGATTCTACTTTTACCAAAAGCCATCCTCTGGTAACATGTCATGTGCTCTGAGGGTTTCCTGGTAGTACCTCATTCCTCTCCATAGCCCAACCACACCCACTGGGTGTCATTAGATATATGCTTTTGGTGCCTTAAGCATTACCTTTCTCAAGGACTCTTCTGCAATACTCTGGGCAACAGGGTGCTCAGGATCAGATTATAAGGGATCATGTGCTGCCCTAACAATTGACTGCAATTTCAGCCATCAGAGCTTTACCCCAGTAACAAGCTGCCATCGGGGCAGCCTGAGAACAAGGGCACACCAAGGGCTACAGGGTTAGTGAAATAAAAAGTCAAATGAGCATCATACAGGGAGACAAGAGAAACTGGGTCCAAATCTCTGCCATCTGTCCTGGGATGAGTGACGTAACCTCGTAGAGCTCAGTTTTCTCATCTGTGAAGTAGAGGTAACAGCATCTTCCACTGTCGGGTGAGGCATAAGATTAAATGAGATGACGGAGCCCTCGTTTTTGTAGATGTTCTATTAAAGTTATCTCTGATCAAAGTTATTCCTCTACCCAGTGCTCTTTGGGGACAGGACAGTGAGCTGTGTCCAGGCTAGACAGAATCCATGGGTCACTCTGTCAGTCACCGACACTGATGGCTAAGGGCACTCATGCTCCCAATCCTAAAGAGTTTCCAACATAACAGGCAAGAAAGCTCAAACTCATGAAAGATTTAAGAAGCACTAAATAGGATAATATAATCAAGTCGAGCAACTAGTTAGAGCTTTGTGGAGCTAAACACGTAAGTGCCAAGAGGAAGGCGGGAGTAATAAAGTGATCTGAACCAAGTGGGATTGGTTTAAAATGGGCGAGACTTTAAGAAACAGGAGGAAGGATGATAGACAAGTCCTTTAAATCCTTTTTGGTGCAGCCACTTGTCCTGAGCAGTGCTGAGGTAACTGAGTGTTGCACAGCCCAACTCTGATGATTCTTACATCGGGAACAGAAGAAAACCCATCATCCTTAAAAACAGTCCTATGAGCTACATATTATTCCCATTTTATATATGAAGAGACTGAGACTCAGAGAAGTTATATATTAAAAATTCGACTGAGGTCACAGAGCTAGTGCAAATTGATAGATAAAACCAAAATTCACACCCAAAACTGCCTGATTCCAAAACACATACTCTTTCCACTGGAGGCACAACTCTCTGCAGTCATTCTGATATCTAAGCCAAGTATTGGACTTCAGATGCCCAGGTGTCAATTATTAGCCTGATATTGGTCCATGTGGTTGAGTTTCGTAATGGAATTTTCTTTGAAACCTTCCTTATCCACCTCCTGAGCCTTCCCCACTGCTAGCAAAATATAAGAATTCAGAATTCCATAACCACTTCAGAGTGAAGGCAAGTGGCATGAGTTTAAAGCATTTCATTGGCATTCCCTCCTCCCTTGAAGTAAAATCTGATTCTGTTTTTCACATAACGTGTGCACACACGTTGTTTACCGTGAGAGTGGCTCTCTGGGCCATTGGGAAGGCAATCCGTGGTCCTCTGCAGAGCCTGGATCAGCCTTTTCCCTTTTTTAGGTAAGGCTTAAACTCTGCTTTCCAAACCCATGCCCACACCCAAGAAAAACTGTGAACGTCTTTTCCTCTTCTCCAGGGACGATATTCAAAACTTAACGCCAGTTTGGGCTAATGGCTGAGGGATGCTGAGAGGGTGCAGGGTACCAGGGAAAGCACTTGGAGGGCCCATCATAGAAACTATTTATTAGCCATTGTAGGAGCACTTCCCTGTCTTAACAAGCCTTATGGCTATACTTGTGTGCAGCAGCTGAATCTCATTTCTACCCTCCTTCCCACCTTGCCTATTCTCTCAGAATTCCCGTGCTGCTGGGACCACTGTGGAAGTTTGTGGATACCAAGCACTGTGAGGGTTGCTTTGATCACAACCACAATTATTCCTGGGCTTTGCTTGTGTGTGAAGAATTTCATAGTTCTCACGCTGCTAGTAATGGGTGGGGCTTCTGTAACAAGCAAAAATAAAAAAGAGGCTTGGGTTTCCCACCTTCTTCAAACTCCTGTTTATAGCGTTGCTTTGTACCTTTAGACATCATTAGCTCCTTCCAACGACACCCACTGGGATAAAAGCCAGTAATACTTTTTAGAAATACACGATCAGCATAGCTTTCTGAGAAAATTCTTGTCATGAGGGCCTCTAAAAAGTGTTTCCTGTTCAGCATCTTCATTTGCAGAAATGCACTGGGGTTTGTCAGCCTCACTTCTTATCTCAGCCCCCACGTAAACAGAAAGACAAATGTAAGATGGCGTCCTAACAACGCAGCCAAAGATAGTGCAGTAAACCAGGACACACTGCCTTGCACAGCTCTTCTGTGAGAAACGCAGCGTTTTCTAATAGACTGACAGAAATAAGCCAGGTTGTGTAACCACCGAAACAAACAAACAAAACCACCCAGTTTAAGAGTAAAGGCAGGCCATGGATAGCAAGTTTGATAGGACTGGGACCCCTCCTCGAGAAGTGTGACCCTTTCTAATCTTAGGTTAAGTGGAGTTACTGGAGTGAAGTTATTTGTATAACCCACAAGAAGACCTCCCACCCCCACACTCTTTAATTGCATTAGGTCTGGAAAAGTTAAAATGATTTTTAAGTGTTCCATCAAAATCAGGATGCTTATCACTCTGGTTTGGCTACTAGCCTGCATTTAGCTCCCGGTTAATCTCTGGTGCTGAGTCTCTCTCCTGGGGGGAAGGGGAGCTTCTTTGGGGAGGGGTACATGTGCACACAGTCACTGTTGTACAGGAAGACTTGCAAATGGAGGAGTGGATTAACCCCTAGTGTTCCAAAGGTGTCAAGGAAAATAACTCAAATAGTACCTAGATCTTAAAATTCATGGGGGAATGACTATATCCTACTGACTCTTAAAAAAAATTCATAGAGGGGAAAAAAAAGCTCAAAACCTTAGAAATGCCTTAGAGGCCCATGGCTGAGGAACTAATTTAGTAGGAAAAGATCTGCTGTGATCTGCCCACTTATCAGTGATGCATAAGGTGAGGAATGTCTCTAATGGCTTCTTTACCTAAAGCTTGTTCCGCATTCTAATTATTGCTGATAAGGATGCCAGGGAATCTCATAGCCAGTACATTTCTGGGTTCAAATCATAGGAATTCCATTGGACATTTATGTGACTTTGGACAAAACACTGATCCTATCTGTATCTCAATTTCATTATGAGAATATTAAAAATATCTTTTTCATTGCCTCATAAGATTGTTTCCAAAACTAAATGATGTTACCAACGCACGACATACAGCAGGTTCTCTGCAATCGTTAGTTCCATTCCAAAAGGTAATTGCAGTGGGCCATGCCCATGGGAATGTCAAAGTGACAAGAAATAGAAAGGTTCTAGGTCCCACAGTACAGAAGCAGGTAAAGGGAAGTTATTTAAGTATGAACAATGAGAATGCCAAAACCTAGAACCCAAATATTAATCTTTGCTACGCAGGGCACGCCTGATAGGAAGGAGGATGAGGGGAAGATAGAGCCTGGGAGTTGTTGCTAGCACTGGACTCCTTTTCAAAACTGGCAAATTCCTGCCCCCCAGGGCTGCTGACTATTTTTTCTGTGCTGGACACATTCATGTGAGGGACACCAGGCAGGTGTGGGCTCAGTGGTACCTTTCATCTAAGCCACACTCATACATTTAACAAGAGTTGAGGGTAGGACTGATCAGTATAGATAAATTTCCTTTCCATAGTCTTCATATCCACTCTAAACTTTCTCAGACCTCAACCTAAGACCCACTTATACCACCATCTTCCAGTCCCCAAATCAGGACCAAAAAAAAAAAAAATGACACTTTCTTATAAATCATAAATACCCACCTTAAATAAAGAGTACAAGTTACTAAGGCCTAAAAGAATTTGGAGATTCCTCAAAGAGCTAAAAATAGAATTACCATTCGATCCAGCAATAGCATTATTAGGCATCTACCTAAAAGAGCATAAGACATTCTATTATAAAGACATCTGCACCCAAATGTATATGGTGACACAATTCACTATTGCAAGGATGTGGAAACAACCCAAGTGCCTGT
>CAUYRT010088939.1:0-20802 GCA_963574885.1 Lepilemur ruficaudatus | reverse complement strand
TTTGATAATTTTACCTTTCCTTCGAACAACACAATATGTTATGTGATCAAATTCCTCATAACATTCCTTTAGGTGGCCGACTGCTCTTCTGGGAGCTGTGTGTGTGTGTGTGTGTGTGTGTGTGCACCCTCGTGTGTGCATGTGGGAGAGGGAGGGGGAGAGGAGGAGAGAGAGGGAAAGAGGGAAGGAGGAAGGTGTGTGGGATAAACAGACATAATGAAATGCATTTAATGTGGATAGGTACATTTTTCACCCTCAGGCAATCCTGAGATGAAGTGTTGTCTTTCCCTTATCCAAGAGTCAACCACAGAATTAGTATGGACTAGTTCTGGGTTCCCAGCCACCCATGGCAAATATTTAATCCCAGATTCCCAAAGACCAAAATTGGAAAAATCTGACAAAATCACCCTCTTCCTTGAAAACAAAAGAAACCGATCTAAGGCTGCACTGCCAATCAGCTGCCTAAGCAGAGACTTAAAATCCATCTTCTAGAGAAGAAAATGTGCTAGATTATCGTTCATAATTACCATTTCATTGGCCTTCAGCCACCAGTCTTACTGTGTGTCAATTTCAGACACTATTATTCTTGCTATAGACTACAGGGCATGGTGTTGAAAATTACACTTAAGCATTTGGAGATAAGCAATGGATAATGAAAGTAATAATTAATATTATTTTATACTACATGCTGGGTATTATGATTAGTGCTCTACTTTAGATTATCTCATTTAACCCTGACAACAACTTACAGTAGCTACAATTATCCCCCCTTTACAAAGGTGAAAATTGTGGTTTAGAAGGTTAAATAGCTTTTTAAATAGCTTGCCTAAGGACTCACAGGGATTAAATGGCAAGATTTGAACCCAATGTCTCTGGCTCTAGATGTCACATTCTTAACCCTATATTGCCTTTTGATCACTACTTGTAAAATACCTGGCAGGGTGAGCAATCAGTACTTATTAGCTATCATTAGCTTTATTGTTCCTTAATGCAAGGAAGAACTGGCTTACTATGGAGAAAGTTCAGGGTACTTCTTGAAAGCTGATGAAAATGCCTTTCTAGCATTATAGAAGCAGGGAACACAGTGGAACCAGATGGTCTGGGCCACTTCCTGATAGTGTGACTTGGTGATCATTTCTGTACAATGAGCTTAGGAGGACCAAAGAAGAAAAGTTTAATGTCAAAACTGGGTCAGGAAATTTAGGATAGCTTCCAGAAAGAAGAAATCCCTGAGTGGTATCATTAATTAGTCTGTCTTGAAAGGAGGAATGCCATTCCCCCTCCACGAGACAGGCCTTACATCAACACTGTCCTGAGCAGTTGCGGGAGTCAAAGCAAACTTGCCAAACAAAAACACATGAAGAAAGTGAACAAAGAGGTGGAATCAAAGAGAGATCTTTTAATAAAAAGAAGGAAGGGAGGAAGGAAGGGAGGTAAAGAGGGGGCAAAGTGCCTTCCAAAGCACTAGCAGTTTTCTCAGGGTTCCCCCTCCAAGTCTGTAATGCAGGAAAACTTTTTCTTCACATAGTTCTTTCTTTCCCACTTAAAGTGGTTTAAAGCCAGCGTGCTAGTGAACTTTGTCAGGAGAAAAGTCCACCATAAGGCAGCTTCCTCCTTGGACTGCCTTCTCATGACTTGTTTATCACAACTTCAACATAAGCGAGCAGAGCTTCGATGCGAAGGAAACAAGAAACACACTTAATGTCTCTCCTTTCTCTGTTTGAGCCTACGGAGCAGAGGAGGTGAAATGTTCCTTTTCAAAGTCTAAGTTTGTCTCTGAAAAGTCACCAGGGAGCTTCGCTAAATGACAGTCCTACAAATGAGCTGATTTTCCCCATTGCTTGAGACCAATTGCTCTTTCTTTCTTTAACAGACTGCTGAAAGTGAGATTCTGCCATACAAGCCTTAGAGTCAACTGAAATTAACAAAATATTCCTGGGGTGTCACTGCATGCCATGCATTCTCATGGACTGTGTGTTACAGCAGCATGGGCCACTCTGCCAATCTCTTCTCTGAGAAGGGGAGAGGGCATTTATGGAAGAGCGTCTTTGGGTTGCCCCAGGGTATTATGGAGGAACACATGGTTCTTAGACCTTTCTTCTTTTCCTGGCTATAGGAAGAGGAGTGGCCAAAGAATTTAGACCATGGAATGGAAATGCTGAGGAATGGATTCATTTTATTATTATTGAGATGATCTCATGCTGACCAAATAAGAGCTAGTACACGAGTTGAAACCATGAACTTACCAGTGTACTCCACTTAGAGGAATTCCTCAATTTGCCTCAATGCTTTGAGTACCTACCTGCTTGATTAGCAAGAAGTCTAGCCTTGCCCTAGTTATTTTCTATAGACATTCTTGGGTGAGAGAGGAACTTCTTATGTCTGTCAGATTTCCAGCCTCATACTCTGGAGGCCACGTGTGTCACTGTCCTTGAAAGCTTTTCCTCTGCTCCCCACGGAGCTAGAACCACATCCAGACTACTGCCTTCCAGGGTCTCTTGTCCCTTTATGACCAAGGGTAAAACAACTTCCTCATGTCACAACACAGTCGTTTCAGAGGACATTCCCATGGAAGAACAATAAGGAACTGAGTGACAGGGTTCTTTCCTTTGCAAACAACCTCTTACCCCAAACACGCAGACAATGGAGGGAAAGAAAATCTATAGATGTTCAGAACCAGCTTTAAACTTGATCTGGAACTATCTCCTTCCTTCATCACACAAGTCATGCTACTTAGCAGTCAATGGGTCAGGTGGTATCTTCACTCATGGTGAAAGGACCCGTGGTCTTAGGGAACCTCATTTTCTCTCCCTCTGGTCTAAGCTCCTTGGGGCCTTGTCTTTAGGTCTTCATACAGATCTCCACGTGACAGAACCCTGTGGATTCCATGCAGATAGAAATGGGATGTGGCTGGGCAATTCTTGCAGTGTGTCCCAAACCTTTCATTGAAAGCTGAGATGTTTTCTAAATGTTCTAAGACAGGGAGGAGGCTTGTCTTTCCAGAGCACAGAGGGAAGTTCTGTCCTAGCTCCACAAGTCAGTGGAACAGCCTTGTTGCTGACTTCACCAGCCCCACATCTCTACTGTGTTTGTCATTGCTTTGGGAGGTCTCTTCCACTTCTTTCAGTGTAATACTTGCCTTATCTTACTTTTCTCATACCCTCTGAAATTTTGTCAACTTCCTCCTTAGATCTGAAACAGTTCCTAAAGTACTATTCCTCATCACCTCCCTCCTTTCCTCCTCCAAATGTCCTGTTTCTATTCACCTACACCTTTCTTAACATCTAATTTCCTCTATTGATCTTTACAAAATCATATACATTAGGAGATTTTACTGTAGCTTTAATAATCGACATGATGGTATGAAATAAGACATAACCACAAGATATGACAAAAATAATAAGAGGGAACTCTGTTTTCCATGTAAATATCCCTGGTAATTAAAAAGGAAAATGACAGAAATAGATAGGGTGAAAAACAAATGAAAAGTAAATAGATTTCTGTTCTGAGCCTGATAAGTCGGAAACGTTTTCTCCTGAGGAGAATCTTCTATTAAGATCTTGGAGGATAAACTCAATTTCTGGTTATTATGCATTAGTGTTATGTCAATCACCTTGACATTCAGATGCACCTCATTTGAAGAGGTGGAATTGGAGGCATCTGATTGAGCTGCTCTAATTGGCAAGACTTTTGGTAAATACAAGAGGATATATAACTGTGGACAAAAGAAATAGTCCTTGATTTGGTAGAAGGGATAGGCTACCTAGTGTTCTATGTTCTAGGTAAAGGTGTTGTCAGAAAGGAAAAAATGGGGGTAATGGTGCAATGAACCTGAAAATTTTTCATTCTCAAACTATTTTTTAGTTTGTCTTCTACCAGTAACCACTTAAACATGTGTTATCCCCAAGGTTCTATCCTTAATGGTATGGTTCCATATTTTCTCCCTTGATGACCACATATGAGTTCTCCCAGGAATTCAGCTACTGTCTCTAAGTGGAGGAAACCCAGCTCTGTATCTTTCATCCCATCCAGTAATCTGAGGTATAACCATCTACCTGACCCCTTTCTATAGATGATCCAAACTCATCATTTTCATTACTATTTTTCACCCCCAATTTATTGTGTTCCATACCATAGTTAATGACATTATAACTTTTCCATTTGCTCAGGCTCAAAATTCTAAAGTCATTTCTTGGTGGGCTTCCTGCCCTCTCCTTATCTAAAGTACAGAATTGACAATCTCCACAATATCATTCAGCTCTGGCCACTCTTTCCCATTCTCAGAGTCCTGTTCAGTCCCCTAATACCTCTTTATCTGAGTGAAGACAAATAGCCCACTAAGCCAGTGCTTAGCTGCCAATGCATTTCTTGAATAAGTCATGTGTATGTTTCCCAAGTGAAATCTTCCTAATGCACAGCTCACATAATTTCACTCATTTGTACAAAATTCTTCAGTGGCTACTCATTTCCCAAATCTAGAAAGTTCCAACTCTGCATTAGGCTATTCAAAATCTTCTACAACCAAGTCCTTTCCTTTCACTCCATCTGTAGCTTTTGCTATAACCCTACCTTCAAACTCACTACTAGACCTTTAACAAATCACTATTTCCCTGACCACACCCTGGGTGTCATTTTTCCCATCTTCATTTTTGGCTGGGTTATTGGAACTTACTATTTTGATAAAATTGTGTCAACCACTGTATGTCAAAGATAAATAAAACAACTATTTCCCTTCAGTGACATTAAGTTTACAAAGTATTCAAATGGTTGAAAATCTCTCAAGGACTTGTTCAAATGCTACCACCTGCATAGAATTGGATCAGAATTACTGATTAGGGTTTCTCTTTCCTATGTGTTCCCACAGCACTTTCTACCTCTGTGATAACATTTTTACACCAACTCTCAGATGATATAATTATTGATAGATGTGTTGTCCCCTTAACTAGATGCTTAAAATGTTAAACATTGTATGTTACGTGGATAGAGCATAGCTTTTGAGAGATAAATCTGGGATCATTTCCTGGTTTTTCCACTAACCAGTGAGCTCCTTAACTATTCTGTGTCTTGGCTTCCTCACTGTAAAAATGGAATGGTAATACTTATAGTGATTTGTGAGAATTAAACACAAGAATATTTGTGATAACAAACAGCCTATTGTAGAGACACAACTAATATTAGTTTTCCTCCTTTGAGAGCAGGGATCTTACAATATTCATCTTTGTCACACTGTTCACATTTTATCTATCTATTCTTTCAGTTTAGGCAAACCCTTCCCTTTCATCTTCCCAAAGTTTACGTCAAATGTCCCCCCTCCTTCAAATTCCCTATTCTCTTTAGTCTAAGCACATTACGTCATTCACTCATTCATTATTCAGCATTTACTCAGTGGGGACATTTTTGTTAAGATTCTCTGGAATTCACACTTACTATTTTTACTATGTATTTAGAATTCCTTTACTCTGTATTTTAAAATAAATTTCTATTTATGTTTGCATGGAGGAAGTATTCAGATGTCACAGTTCTGTGTTTTAACCATATCTGGTAGCACTTACAGAAGCAGAACTTCACAGCTGTCTGTATACTGATCAATTATTAATGCATATATTTTTCATTAACCAGGAATTTTAGCAGAACATAGATAATATAGGTACTTTATGAAAAGTTTATAGTCATTTATTATTTTAAAATTTAACAATAAAACATTTTTCAGAAAGAGTTAAAGATTCCCCTCTGCTGCTAGACATGCTCATTGGGTTGGATATTCTTGCTTTCTTTCCATTTTCTTCCCTTCTCTACCCTACTACCACTGAAGAGGCTGACCTCTATAAGCTATAGAGACAGCATCATAAGACTGTCTTGTTCTCTGGCTTCTTGTGTATTTGCCCAGGGGAGAGCTCAGTAAGAGAGACATCGGACACTTATTCACTTGTCCTTCCAAAACCCTCCTTGAGAGGATATGATTGTGTCAATAGCTGGACTTTTTCTAGGGCCAGAGTGATAATTGAGTGGCCTCTCTCAAATGGCTACAATTCTAGGGATAATTGAGATTTTTCACATTTTTCTCATTCTCAAGCATTTCATCAGCTTTTGTTAATTTCCTTACCTTGGAAAGAGTTCCTTCATTAAACTGTCTTCATCTAAATGCTGGGAATATGTCATCATTCCTGTGGGTCTCTGATTGATACGTCCCTCCCACTTCCAAGTTTTTAATTTGCACTCTCTTTAGTCAGTCAACATTACTGAACATCTGTGTGCCCAACACAGTATAAGGCATTGGTGATTCAATGACAAGCAAGTCACACTTCCTAAAGACAAAGGGAATATGCAGTAATAACCAATGAAAGAGACAGCCAGGAAAATATACAATTATCATTCAGTGTGATGGATACTTCAAAAAGAATAAGGAGGTTAAGATGGGAACACAGGAAAAAATAGGAGGAACAACAGGACTGGAGGGGAGGGGGAACAGGGAAGCTGGGGGATCGGAGGTATATTCCAGAGCAGCTGGAACATGAAGTAGGGCTTAGTGAGTCCCAGGAAATGGCAGTGGAGAGGGAACAGAGAAGTATCTCTGGAAGGGACCCAGCAGGTGCAAAGTTCTAGAAGGGCTGGCACAGCGTGACCTTTGTAGGAAATTGTAAGTTGTTTGGTATGGCTAGCATCTAGATGGGGGCAGGAAATGGGATGCTGCTGGAAGGGAAGAGACAGAGCAGACCACGATGAGCCCTGTGTACCATATACATTTGATTTGCAATGTGAGGTCACTGAAGGGTCGTCTGGAGGGTTTTAAGCAGAGGTAGAAACTTGATCACATGTGGACTTTAGAAAGTTCACTCTGGGGGCTGAATACTTCATAAGCATTTGCAAACATCACAAGCTATGAGGGAGGGGGTGGGGGACAGGGGGTGAAATGTGATTTTTAGATTGATTTTCTTATGAAAGCCAATAAATACATGCATGCACACATAAACAATGTGAAGTCTTATGACACAGAATAATAGATGAAAGAAAACTCCCAGGTTTTTAAAGGGTTAAGGATACGAGCTTGAAGGGCAATATCAATGCAAGTTAGAAAATAAAAGAAGCTTATTTGTGTAAATAAAACTTCATAGAAAAAAATATAGACACACACATATACATGTATACATATATACAGACACATATACACACATATACACACATACACATAAATGTGGAAAAGGGGGTAGGAAATGGTTTCAATGAAAATGAAAGAGAATAAGGCAAGTACCTAGCTTTTGGCTCTTTGCATTTTAAAATGAGACTGGGAAAGGTAGAAGAGAAAAATATTTATTTTTGAAATGGCAAAAAAATAAGGTGATAATTTTCTGCCAGGGAAAATATGTGTGGGGAACCTTGTTGCTCTTTCTTTGCAGAAGAAAGACCTGCTGTGGAAAATTCCACAGATGGAAGAGCTTGATCAGTTTGGGGAAAATGGACTTGTGAAGTGGGGACATGAACAGATTGTTCTATTACTGCCTGTTAGTGTAGCAATAGACATTTTGCTAATTTTTTCTTAACCGCTTCTTGATTTAGTGACTTCAATGACAGAAGTGAGAAATAAGACTGTAAGACTTAGAAGCAGAATTTGTCTTCTGGTCTATAAGCCCTGAGACTTTGGTAACGCATCTTGCATTGAGAGTCAAGATATCTAGGTAGCAGGGTCTGGGAAGCGATGGTAAATAGAAAGTGTGGAAGGGATGAAAAAGACATAATGTAATAGTATTATGTAGCACATCTAACTTGGTCATTTCCTCTTCCTTTATAGCATGGTTTACAAAATTAAATGCCTCCAGAGTTCAAGCAGGTAATGTAAATTCATGAGTAGGCTGGGTTTAAGAATTCTGGTATTCAAGCATTTTCATGTTTGGTGGTAATTTATTACTAGAACTGGCTGTCAGCTTTGGTGATAGGAAGTGTTAGGGACTGTAACTACCCAAAAAGAATGTCTAAAACTATCACTACTGATCTCTAGCAAAGTTTAACCACATGGGAATGCAAGTCTAATATTACAATGTCTTCTGATTTGCCAAGAGTAGCTGACAATTTTCATTTTTATGTGAACTATTCCATATTAAAGTGTTGTCTCAATTTTTTAAATGTTTTTAGAAGTCAGTGTTTGTTATCAAAATTATTTTTAACCTTGTTGCAGAGAAAACAAAACTCATCGGTAAGCCCGATCCAATTCTACCTTATACTAATTTTTGCCATTAAACTTTAGAACAGAGTTAGCCTGTAACTTTTACTTTCTAAGACTGCTATCTCCTTTCAAAACACTTGACATTTAAAGAAGGCCAAGATGTGAAAACAGACAGAAGTGTGTGTGTGTATGTGTGTGTGTTAAGAAAGGCTGTTCACATGTTTGGAGATCACAAGGGAAGGGTGAGAATTGTACTGGGTAAAGACGAGGCTGGATTTGACTAGACAGAGAGCATTGGCTGGTGTTTCAGGCAGAGAGTGTAAGCAGGACCTTGGACAGCATTAAGGCCACCACCATTTGTACCAAACATTCCCATTAAGGATATTTTATTTAGCTCCTTGAAACTACTCCATGAGTGAGGAAAGAAAGCATGTGAAAAATTATGGAACTTGGAATAGGTCAGTCAGACTGGATTAAAAATCTGAGTTTCCCAAGCCAAAATTATCTCTGGCTAGGCCAAATCATTTTAGCCTAACAGGGAATGGAAGCAATTCAACTCCCTTTGCAATGTTGGTTATTTGGTCCAGTCATGGGAATATGCTACTTTGTGAAAAGTCTGCCTTAGAGTGTCAGTTCCACCTGTACAGAAAGGGAAAAAAATGGGAAAAGATGCATTTAAGTTGACACACTACAGTGTTTGAGCATTTTTTTGGTTTGTTTGTTTGTTTTCCTCTTCTGGTTTTTGTGAAATGTTTTCAGAGGCAGAGTTGTCACTTTCCAATAGGAGTGGCAACTGTATGAAGAAAAGTCATATTTGAACCTAAGAATTGACCACCCCATGGTGTTTCCAGGTTACTTTACCACATTATATCACACCCTACACTTGGCCAGGTACATTCCTGTACTCCTTCCTCCTCTCTTCTCTCCCTCACTCCCTTTTTCCCCCCTTCAAAAACAATTTGTGCATGTTTCTGTGTGCTGGACACTTTCCAGAGATCTAAAAAAAAAAAAGAAATTAAAGGTCTCTGGCTTCCTACCCAACTAGTAGAGGAGGAGAAATCAAAATGAACAATGGCAAAAACAAAACTTAATAACATCAAAAGAAACAATAATAGTATTAGATATTTATTAGGCATCTGTTATTATGTGCTAGGCACTATAGGTTGCATGTAACATAAATCATGTCATTTGTCATCAAAATAGAGTTAATATGTGTGTTTTATTATTTACTGTTTCATTGATAAGGAAAGTGAAGTTTAGGAAAGATGGATATTTTGGCCAAAATTACATGGGAACTCATTCATTCTCTTTTCTCTCTCTTCTCTCCTCCCTCTCTTCTCTTTCTCTCCCTTCCTCCTCCTCCTTCTGCTCTCTTCCTACCTCCCTCTCTCATTCTCTCTGTCTTCTCCCCTCCCTTTCTTTCCCTATGTTTCTCGATTCCGAGTTTTCAAAGACATGAAGTATGCAAAGCATGTTATGTGGTGTGTGGCAACATCATAACTTCTCAATAAATGGTGGCTGTTATTTCTTGGGCACATCAGGGAAGGCTTTCTAGGGGTGGTAGTGCCTGAACTAGAAATTGAAAGATGCTCAGGTCAAGTAACTATGACATTTTTCATTCCATTTAATATTTATTAGAAGCTCTGTGAGATGAGTATTATTAATATTAACCTCACCTTTCAAAGGAAGAAACCAAAGCTCAGCAAG
Organism: Lepilemur ruficaudatus; assembly: GCA_963574885.1. Classification (NCBI taxonomy): domain Eukaryota; kingdom Metazoa; phylum Chordata; class Mammalia; order Primates; family Lepilemuridae; genus Lepilemur; species Lepilemur ruficaudatus. The sequence continues at coordinate 10,937 of CAUYRT010088939.1, read as the reverse complement.
TTTAAATAACTGGCTCAGGACCGAACGGCTAGCAAGCTGGGGACTTTAGCAAGCTGAACACTTGAGACCGGGATCCTAATTCAAAGGCTAACCTCTTTCCACACTTACATCTCTGCCCTGATGGCTTTTAGACCCACCAGTTGAAACCTCTAATCCTTTAGTAAAAGCAGAGTGAAACGCAGAACAGATACCAGCTTCTTGTTAATCCTTATTCCCTGGAGTATAAGCTTTCCCTTGGAGAGTTAAAAGATACATATAAATGAGTAAAAATTATTGCCTATTCAATAATGCTTCCACTATGTTCTTGTATCTTCTCAAGTAAGTGAAATAATTACATGAAAGAAAGGAAGGAAACAGAAACCTGGTACGGAGAGTGTGTTTGCAGGAAGGTCTTCTTAATGAGCTCTCTCCTCAGCACATCTTGTTGTCTGGAAAGGAAAAGTGTGAACAGAGCCAGTACAGATCTAGCACTAAGAATTACACCAACTTGCTCCCATCAATTACACTGAATTTTCTGACAAACCTCTACTGCTCATGGGAAATTTCCTGACAGAATGCTAATAAATCTACTTAACTTTATCACCCCATACATATACCAAATTTGCAGCACTAAAGATAAATAACATTTATGCATTATGAGACTAAACTTGACTTCTTGGAATTTCCATAAAGCTGTGGCAGGTTAATGAGAGAAAAATGGGAGTTTTCGTGTGTGTATGTTCAGAATGTAAAAGAAAATGCTCTGCAGAAAAGCACCAAATTGGCAGGCAAAGTGTTTTGCTGTTGAACTCATTTTAGGTGCCAGAGAGCATGGGATTGAGGAGCATCAGGTCATGGTCATGCGTTATCTGCACAATACAACACCATGTTGGAAAAGCATACAGAGAACAGCACAAAGCACTAGAGAGATACTCTTAGAAACACCGATGTTTTCGTCTTGGGACTGATTGTTCTGTCAATATCAAAGATGATATCTGCAGGTTTAGTTTCTACCCAAATCATTAACTTCTAGCTATAGAAAGAAAATCATCAAATGCTAGAACCAAGCTCACTGCCCAAAGCAAGAGTGATTACTGGATTCAGGAACAAGTAGCCTTGCTTGGTGATGTTCCTAGGTGATATACCACAGTTAATGATAGTGTGCCATCTTTCTTAAGAGCTTAGATCTGAATCCAGAGAACAGGGGCTCATATCTCTTTTCCACCATTTGCAAAGTTTACAGCATGGTAGTAAAATGTCATGTGCTGTATAATGACATTTTGATCAATAATGGACTGTGTATACAATGGTGTTACCATAGGATTATAATACTGCATTTTTACTACACCTTTTCTATGTTTAGAAACACAAAAGGTACCACTGTGTTGTAACTGCCTACAGAATCCAGTACAGTGATACACAGTACAGGTTCGTATCCTAGGGGCAACAGGCAATACAATCTAACCTAGCTATGTAGTAGACTATACCATCTAGGTTTGTGTAAGTATACTCTCTGATATTCACATAATGACAAAATCACCTAAGGATGAACTTCTCAGAACATATCCTCATCATTAATTGATGTATGACTATAGCAAACATTCCACTGGGTGGTTCGAAGCACAGAATTAATTGTGACAATGTATGTAAAGAACTTAGTACCCAGTTCAACACATAATATTCAACAAAGATTGCTTTTATATATGTCACACTCTTAGTACTCTGCTCAGGTGTTGAAACCCCCAAGAAGCCTCAACCTCCCAAACGTAACTGAGCCAGTTGCTCATCTGCCCTGCTTGCATGATGTCATGTATATATCTCTGTCACCACATTGAGCAAATTGTATTATAAATTATATTATTGTGGTTGCTTCCCCTAGCAGATTGTGGAATCCTTAAAGGCAAAGAATCTGAATTTTTACATTGTATTCTATTGTATTTATCTCTCAGATCTATACAGAACCCAGTATATATAAAGTCATTGTAAATGTTTGCTGAATTAATATATGAACGCATTATCTCATTTTGCTCATCTGAAACAAAGAAAAGACTAATGTTTCAACTTCTAAGTTGAAAGGCCAGCTGAATAAATTGTTAATTGTATCATATTAATGTCAACTAAAATTCTTCTTGTCTTCTGTTTTGTTTTTCTCAATAAAATTATGGGAAGGAAGAGCTCTTAAGGTCCTATATATTAGTATAATTCCCAGTAGTGGACATAGGGGTGTCATGATTTATCACAAAGCAGCTCCTACTGTTATTGCCTCAGCACAAAACATACGTAATAAAGGTGCTACAAGTTCATTCTCAGAAGATTCTTCCTTCTAGGCAGATGCCGTGGAAGGACATTTGAGTTGTGCAGAACACTAAGGACCTGGCTGATTAAACTGAATGTGACTTTGGCCCTCAGGTTGTCTGTCTGCCTCACACTTCCCAATGACCTGATCAGAAGACCCAGAGAAGAAAACACAGAACTAAGAGAAGATGTAATTTGTACCCGTGAACAAACTTACGGCCACCTCTGTGGAAGGAATGATAAATACTCTTCCTAGTCTGGAGGTAACAACCCTCACTCCCGCTTTAGGTCCAGGGTAGAGTAAGTAAACTCCACTGGTAGAACCCAGAGGGCACCTGATTAAAGCACCCTACAGAGCTGCTGCAACGATTTGTTCAAAAGATCTTGAACATTTCGTAGAAGTGGTGAACAGTACATAGACACTGTTCTAGGCTCAGAAAAATGTCCCATTGGGCCCATATTCATGCTGACCTGACCAGAGCTCCTTTTTCTGCTCTCAGCCTGACCACAGAGCTGCATTGCCTACTTGATACGCTAATTTCTCCAGGTGATCTTCTAGGATCTGTGCTTTACCTTTCCTTAAGGATAGAAAATTCCAAAAAGCTAAGGGCCCAAGTTTTGTGTTCAGATAGACCTGGGCTTGAATTACTAGCTATATTACCTTGGATAAATTATAGGACTTTTATGAGCCTTTCTTTTCTTCTCTGATAAATAGGTGATAATCACAGTCACTTACATTGTAGGGTTGCTAGGAGGATTTAATCTTAAGCATGAATGTAAAGCATAGGAAAGTTTGCAGCGTAAGACAAATCCTGAAGTAACATTACCTTTTGTTGTTGCTGTTGTTGTTTCTGTTACTGTGCTATTTGTATTAGCAACCATGATTCTCTTTCTGATGACACCACGATACATAGTAACTCACTGTGGAGAACTAATTGGCATTCTAATGTTGGTCTTTCTTGGTCTTCTCTAGGCTGTTTTTCATCTTGTCTTATCTCAGAGTGATCCTCAAAACCTGCCCATGTGGCACTACCTACCATAGGAACACTGGTCTGATAAAAAGAAACTACTTTAACTATAGGTTTTCTGAAATTTGTGTCATTCCTCCAAGTAAATTCAGACGTTATTTAAATAAGATGCAGATTTTGCAAAAATAAAGATAGAAAGTAGAAAAGATACACACATACTCACACACGCTTTTTAATGTTATTGCATAGACCTAGTTGGGGGAAACAAGATTTCACTTCTAAATTCTCCACCCGCATAGCATGGGTGTAATGAAAACGCCTGTCAGGGAAAGTAATGTGTTTAATATTGCACCAGTCTTAAACATCAGCAGAGATTTCTGTGCATTGCAAATAATTCCATCACCTGCCCATATTACATTGCTCTGTGTTTTATCTGTGGTGGGATGATATCAATATGTCAAGCATGAGGAAAAGAGTGTTTTATGAGATTGATGTAGGGAAGCACAATGACAAGCACATAAAAAGGGCAGCCAAAGATGCCACAAAGTTGTCAGCAGAAAAGGCCATGATCTCTCTCTGGTGTGCACTGAGTGTATTCTTTTCTCACCTAGGGTCCAGAGACTGTCAAGACTGCTTATGGCCATGATCAAGGATTTTAAAGTATATAAAACAAACTGATTTTTAAAAGGCCTTTCACCAACCAATGAGTACCTGGGAGGTGAATAACAGGCAAAGGCTGTTAGGGACTCTAAAGGCAACAAACATCTGAGTATTTCAGGGTGAACTAATGAGCAGGTACCAAGGGAGGCTAACATTGCAAGGCACCATGGAAAGAAACTTCTTTGGGACCTGGAGCATGATTGGAGGGACAAGATTGCATTTTTCTAAAGAGGATAAATTTGCATATGGAGAAGAAAAGACAATGATCTTCACTCTAGATGGATACAATACTTACGGAAACAAAATTTTAAAATAAGACTAAAAGATCATTTTTTGGACAATGTGTAATTATATATAATTATAGGGTACACTGTGATGTTATGATATGTGTATATAGTGTGGAATGATTAAATAAAGCTAATTATAATAACATATCCATCATCTTAAATACATATCATCTAATTCTCCTGATTACAACTTCGTACCTTTTGACCAACATCTCCCTATACCCCTAACCCTCTGCCTCACCTCTGCTAACCACTATTCTACTGTCTGCTTCTGTAAGTTCAATTGTTTTAGATTCCACGTAAGTGAAATCATGTAGTTTTTGTATTTCTGCACCTGGCTTATTTCACTGAGCATAACATCCTAAAGGTTTCTCTACGTTGTCACAAATGACAGAATTTCCTCCTTTCTTTTGGAGGGAGGGATGCCTCACTCTGTCTCCTGGGCTGGAGTGCAGTGGTACAATTATATGATAGCTTACTACAGACTCGAACTCCTAGGCTCCAGTGATCCTCCTTCCTTAGCCTCCCAAGTACCTGGGATTATAGGCATGAGCCAAGTTGCTTGGCATAATTTCCTTCTTTTTTAAGGCTGAATTATATCCCATTGGGTATATATGCCACATTTTCTTTATCCATTAACCCATTAATGGGCACTTCAGTTGATTCCATATCTTGGCTATTGTAAGTAATGCTGCAATGAACATATCTCTTTGATGTGATGATTTTAAGCTTTTAGGATATATACACAGTAGTGGGATTATTGAATCATTTGGTAGCTCTATTTTTAGTTTTATGAGAAACCCCCATACATTTTTCCACAATTAGAGATACATTTTCTTAATTCTTACTCTTAGTGTTCTATTTTTGGCCTTTGTTACCTCTTCTCTACTTTTTTGTAATAATCTCTAAGTGATATCCTTACCTTTTGCCTCTTCCTCCTTTATTTCATTCTGTATAACCAGTGGCTCCCTATTGCCTCTGAAAAAGGTCTGTTCCTTTAACCAACATTCAAGGCCCCAGACTATCTTCTCATGGGAGTATCCACTACTCCCTTAGGTACAATAGTCCCCACTTATCTGCAATTTTGCTTTATGTGGGGTCAGAAAATAGGTGAGTACAGTACAAAAAGATATTCTGAGAGGCTGACTACATTCTTATAACTTTTGCTATAGTATGTTGTAATTTTCTATTTCATTATTAGTTATTGTTGTTAATCTTTTATTGCGCCTAAATTATAAATGAAACTTTTTCATAAATATGTATGCATAGGGAAAAAAATCATAGTATATATACGTTTGTTGCTATCCACAGTTTAAGGCAACTAGGGGTCTTGGAATGTGTCCCCCATGGATAAGGGACAACTACCGTACACTAATAGTCACTTGTCATTCAATAGGGCCTGGAGTGGATATGGGATATCTCTCAGTAAAGCAAATATCTTACGGGGATTTTGAACAGGGCCCGAAATTACAAAGAGAAATGCTAGTTAGGATATTCTTTCTCTGGATATGCTTCTGAGGGCTACTAGAAAAATATCACCCAATGCTCTCAATTATACATAAATATTAGAAACACAACCCGAGCAATACTTTCACTCAGTTTTTGAAAGAATGTCTGGATACTACCTGCATTAGAAGCTGTGGGGTGCTTGCTTGAAAACGCAGATTCTTCACCTCATTCCAGACCTCATTCTAGACCTACTGATATTACAGGATTTTTACAAGGAGGAAAACAAGGTACATCACTAATACTTATAATTTATTCCATGACATATAGAAATATACATATATATATAAATAGAGAGATACATATTTAATAGATGTTATATGATCACACCTGGCCTTGGAACACAGGAGGCTTCCGATTACTGCTAACTATTAGACTTTACAATTTTTTTCCGGTTCACCTTTTCTCCTGGGCCCTAGACCCATACATGCAAGTTTCACTCCTCAAATACTTCATATGCTGTGTTGGAATGTCCTTAACACAAAGAAATGTTAAATGACGGAGGTGAATAGGGATCCCTGTTACCCCGATTTTTTTAATCTACATTGTATGCCTGTATCAAAACATCAAATATACACTATAAAGGTATATAACTATTATATACCCATAATAATTAAAAATAAAAATAAAGAATGCCAGAAAGCATATATTAAAAAAAAAAAAAACAAACGCATGGCTACCTCCCTCATCGAAAGAGTTCGTTGCTATTCTCCTTTCTCCCTTCTACATATTCCTCTACTTCAATGACATGTTGAGACACAAGTTGACTGCAATTAATTTTCCAAGCTTTCTCCTAAAGTTAACAAAACATTATAAGTAAAAAAATAAAGACAACACCCTTGTGACACCATACAGTATAATTAGTGTGCAGTGAATTTTTTATATATATGTACATGTTTGCAAGCCATGAATTTCTTAACAGAAATAAATGAGGGAGAAAAAATTTTAGTTCATGTCATTTTATGGCATGTAGATCTAACATACTTTAATAAGAAGCAACCTCCAGGCAAAAAGGTAAGTATAATATCTCTACCCTGGGGAATGATTAATATTCAGTTTAATGCTATCTCCAATGATGATGGAAAGAAGAGAGTTTCCACATACTTGAAAATTTTCTTTTAAGCTATTGAGGAGTTTGGCTATTAAGGAAAATTTACAGTAATAGTGGCTACTACTTATCGACAAATTATGATTCAGGTATACATACATACATACATATGCAAATGTATGTGCACATGTTACATATACACACACAGAAATACACATGCATACAAAACACATGCCTATATATACAATACAGATATTTATGCATTTAATGCCTAGAAACACATCATGGAGTGCTTTCTTATATGAGTTTGTGGGAATGCGAAGGTGAGTATAAGTGTATATATGTGGTATCTGGATTAGAAACTCATTTGGAAAGTCAGTATCTCAGGTTTATAAATATATCTCATTTTTCACAGCCTCCATCAGCTTTTCTTTTTCTACTTTTTCTCATGTCATTGTGAGACGATATCAATAAAATGCAATTATTCTCTTGCTGGGCCTTACATGAAATAAATTTACAGATAACCAAATTTTATAAATGTTGGAAATGTTCAGAGGGAACATTATTAATATTCTGGAGGAGTTGGTATTTGGTGTCTACAAGTAATAATTAGATATGGAAATACTCTACAGAATAAAAAAGAAGGAAGAATCCCATGTCTTCTGAATGAAATTTTATGACTGAATTCCACATGATCCTAGGTAATTCTTTTCCTTACCCAATGCACTTTGCTTACTGGGAGAAATCTAGTGGTTGTTACTATAACCTTTACTCTGTCATTCATTACAGATCTACACTTCCACACCTAATCACTCTGCCTCATGAGTACTTCCTAGTATGATTGAACAAATCAACTCTGGATTAAAGATCCACTGTGCGTCTTTGTCTCCTGATTGATGTTTTTCTTTCCACAATTATTTTTCCCTGGATGTACTTTTCACTCTAACACAACCAGTGTTGACAATGTCTTAACCATAGAGAGAGAATACAAGTCAATAGGTGACAGAGAGGCACTTGCAAGAATGACAGAATCAATTCAGAACTAGTTAGTGAATGGTATCATAGGCAGTCATGAAAGATACAGGTTAGAAATGAGGGCATCTTCTTTAAATCACTAGGAGGGATTTACTCAAAGGTCAGACTTTAATCCCCACATCATTCACTCTCAGGTGGTGGGAAGTAATGGCCATTTCAATTATCCAGTAAGGATCAGAGAGGTTACTTGGTGGCCCAAATCTCACAGCAAGCCAAAAGAAGATAAAGGTTGCATGACCCTTTTATCCAGTATTTTTCTCTTATTATTATCCTCTACTGTCACAAAGTTTTTGATGGATACTCAGAAGTAGGGTTTTTTTTTTTTCCTTCTTACACAAATATAGGTAGGCTATCTTTCATATTACATAGGAAGCACCCTGAAAAGTTGGATATTAATTGATCTCTCATAAATCAAATATAGAAGAAAAGAAAGGCTAGACTGGCAGACAAGGTAGGGGAGAGGGAATTAGTACAGCATGAATTTTTAAAACCATATTTAATATCTTTTCAAAAATGACTGTTTTAAAAAATCATTTAAAATAGTATTTTATTGCACTTGAGAAACCCACACTAAATGAGGGCTGCATAAAATAATGTACAAAATAACTTACTAATGTAAATAAGTACTCTGTTATTTAGCTGGATTCCCCCTATAGATTTTTCCCCCCCAGTGTAATATTTCCCAAATTGTGTTTCCAGGAGCTGGATACTAATAATCTGGATGTCAATGAATGTTGTACAAGAGAATGGTCAAATGAAATGAATCTGGGAGCCTTGAGTTGAGTAAAATTAAAAAGATGCATTTACTACAAGAATTCACAAAACCTTTTCTTTGCTAATATGTGCTGTGACTATCTAAGAGAGAGGGGGTAGTGTTAAAAAGCTACCCATTTTTTAAACTATTGATTATCTTCCCAGCTTTTTGTTCCCAAACACCATACCATAAGACTAGTATTTAAGTGAATATACTTTGGGAAACAGCAGCCTAATGACATTTTTGTTTAAGTGAGACCACCAATGTATTGGTAGCTATTAGTGTATCCCATGTTGGGTTGAAGGTGCAGCCCAAGTAAGCACAACTTTGTTTGATTTTTTTTCATACTAAATATCCTTTAGGTACCAAACTGAGAAGCCCTGTTCACTCCCAGAAGTAAAAGTGCTATCTCTTTTGTAACCAAAACAACATTTTTCAAAAGAAATGTTTAAGTAATTCAAAAATCTTTTCCCTTGAAATTATTTAGACCTTTGCTTTATTTAGACCTTTCATTAAGTCAAATAGCAAAAAGTTTAGACTTGGTTTGATCCAAAAAAATATCTAGAAAAAACATGAAATGAAACAAATAGAACTTAAACATGGATAGGTCAAAGGGTCTCTTAATTGTTACTATCTATTATTTTGCTAAGATCAACATGAGACCTGTCTCTGGAATTTATCTGAAAAACCTTGTCAAATGTAAGTCTATCATCTTGTTATAAAGTTTCTGTTCAACACATACACACATAGACACTCACACAAGAACACACACACTAGCAATTATACTAGAGTAGAAATCTCTGGATCACTCCAGTTTTCAAAAGAACCAAAGTTACATAATCAACATTGTTAAAACATCCATATTACTCAAAGTGACTTACAGAGTCAATGCCATCCCTGTCAAAATACCAACATCATTTTTCTCAGATCTATAAAAAGTAATTCTATGCTTTGTTTGAAACCAGAAAAGAGCCTGAACGGCCAAAGCAAACTTAAGTAAAAGAACCAAATCTGGAACCAACACTTTATTAGACTTTAAGCTATACTATAAAGTTATAGTAACCAAAACAGCATACTACTAGCACAAAAATGGAGACATAGACCAATGGAACAGAACAGAGAATCCAGATATAAAATCATCTGCATATTGCCATCTGATCTTTGACAAAGCAGACAACAATATACACTGGGGAAAAGAATTCCTATTCAATAAGTGGTGCTGGGAAAATTGGATAGCCACGTGTAAAAGACTGAAACAGGATCCATGTCTTTCATTACTCACCAAAATTAATTCCAGATGGATAACAGACTTAAACCTAAGGCATGAAACCATAAGAATTCTAGAAGAAAATGTTGGAAAAACTCTTCTAGATGTCACCCTAGGCAAAGAATTTATGAAGACAACCCCAAGGGCAATCACAGCAATAATAAAAATAAATAAATGGAATTTGATTAAATTAAAAAAGCTTCTGCACAGCCAAGGAGATAATCAACAGAGTGAATAAACAACCTACAGAGTGGGACAAAATATTCACATGCTATACATATTATAAAGAGCTAATAGCCAGAATCTACAAAGAACTCAAGCAAATCAGCAAGGGGGAAAAAAATCAAACAATCCCATTAAAAAGAGGGCAAAAGACATGAACAGAAGCTTTTCAAAAGAAGATAGACTAATGTCTAATAAACATATGAAAAAATGCTCAAAGTCACTATTATCAGGGCAATGCAAATTAAAACTACAATGTGATATCATCTAACCACAGTAGAATGGCTTTTATGTAAAATCCCAAGACAACAAATGTTGGCGTGGATGCAGGGAGATAGGAATACTCATATGCTGTTGGTGGGACTGCAAAGGAGTATAACCTCTATGAAAAATAGTCTGGAGATTCTTCAAAGAACTGAAAGTAGACCTACCATTTGACCCAGCAATCCCACTACTGGGTATTTACCCAAAAGAAAAAAAAGTCATTTTATCAAAAACACACTTGCACTAGAATGTTTATTGCAGCAAAATTCACAATTGCAAAGATGTGGCATCAACCCAAGTGCCCATCAATTCATGAATGGATTACTAAAATGTGGTATATGTATACCATGGAGTACTACCCAGCCATAAAAAATGAATTAATACCATTTGCAACAATCTGGATGGAACTGGAGACCATCCTCCTAAGTGAAATATCACAAGAATGGAAAACCAAACACTACATGTACTCACTATTAAATTGGAACTAACCAATCAGCACTCATGCACAGACGGAAGTAAAACTCAGTGGAAATAATGCAGGTGGGAGGTGGGTGGAGGGGATGGGTGAAATCATACCTAATGGGTACAGTGTACACTACCTGGGTGATGGGCACACTTATCACTTTGACTCAAGCAACATAAAAACAACCCT
>CAUYRT010088936.1:0-11143 GCA_963574885.1 Lepilemur ruficaudatus | reverse complement strand
GGTCCTTTGTCCAGAGAAGAGGCCACTGCGTGTTGGCGCTCTGAGACATGGACCCTAACTCGAGTTAGTTGGTAATAAACTCCTCTTGCCAATTGCAGCCTCAGTGACTCTGTCTTTCTGTTTGGTGGTACTGCGTCTCCCGATCTAACATAATGATACTTAATAATAGATACGTCTATTTGGACTGCGTACTCTGCTCCCTTCTAAATTCTTTATATGCATTAAGCTCATTTAATTCCCATAACCCTATGAGACAGGTGCTATTATTAAGCCCATTTTACAGAGTAGAAAATGGAGGCAGAGGAAAGTGAACTAAGGTCATCTGAGGCCACGCAGCTAATGACACAGGCAGACAGGCTGGCTCCAGAGCCTGCCCCTTTCTCTGGCACCCCTGTAAGGGCTGGTCTCAAACAGAAGGTCTCCTAGATGGTTCCCCGCTTCAAAGAGGAAATACCTGTCTGAAAATCTAAAAGATGTGTTTCCAAGCTGAGCACAGCCCGTGACTCCTGGTTGATCTTGGTGCTTCCATGCTTCTGTCTCCAACACTGAGTGACTAAATGCTATCCAAACATCGACTGTTTAGGAAGCATCACACTGGACACAGCAAAGGATACAGAGAATGTGGTGTCAGGTGTCCTAAGAACACAGATCTTTGCTTTGGACAGAAACCCATCAAAAAGGCAGGATGAGATATGACCAAAAGCCTGCATAGCCAATTTCCAAGGAGGTCAGAGGGGAGCAGGCCCTGGGTGCTAGAAGCATCGGCAAGACTTGCTCAGAGGCTTGAGTGAGGATCTTGCCTGCCCGGGAAGACATGACTTGGAAGGGAGCAGGTGGAGGATATCGCACAGGTAGGACGGGATGGCACAGGTACAGGGCAGGGGACAGTGCAAGGTGCATTAGAATGGTGAGGTTGCTCATCAAAAACCACCCTCTTCCACAATCTGTGTCCCAGAGGTGTTGCCATTAATAAGCAAGAAACTGCTACCAAATGCTGATTATCTGTTCTGATAAGGGAGTAAATATAATTTAAAAAACATCAGCAGGTCCAAAAGTAATTTCCAGTTGGCTTCAGAACGCAGCAGAGCTGACTTTCTGATTGCATTGCTGCCCCGGATGCACCTCACCTTGGGCCAGGCAAGAAACCACAGTGGGCAGCAAGAAAAACCCATGTATGTGCTAGAGAAGGAAGAGCTGGTGGACTGAGACACAGCGGCGGGTGAGTTCTGCTCCCCTCTGTCATTTACACTGAACGTGTGGGCTCAGGGACAACTTCTCATTGTCTTGGTTTCCCCATTCTATAAATGCAGGATGTAATCCCTCTTCTCCCCGCACCCCTGCACTTTAGGATCAAGTGCACTGGCCCAGGTGTAGCAGACACTACCGGTGCTCTGCCTAGAGTCTCTGTGTGTTCTGTGGGTTCACCCCAGTTCCCGAGTGCTTTGCTGCCAAAGAGTCCCACTTGAGACCTTCTCTGAAGACTCATCCTTGGGCCACTGCAGCTGCTTGTCCCACAAGCAAAGATCTGGAAAATCCTGGGAGTTCATGACCCCATCCTGGCCCCAGGGGCCTGTAGCTAATGAGAGCCCCTTACCCCCAGGGGGATGAACCCTGCGTGTAATTTATACCCCAGGGTTCCCTTCGGATCAGGCTGGGCTGGGACTGCACCTGAAGTCACGTCTTGGCCTCTTCCCACCTCATCGTCCTGTGTACCCCACTGTCTTGCTGGCTTCACGTGGAAGCACGTCCACCATCAACCACTTGCACGGGAATCTTCTTCCCAGTCTGTTCCTTGGGGAATCCAACCTAAGATGGTTTGCGACGAAAGGCAGTTTGAAAATTTGCAAGTGAAACATAGACTTCTAAGGAGTTACCATCTGGAGTAACCACAGGCTGGACTGTACAAATCTTACGTCTCTGAATTTTCAGGGTTTAGGACAGAACAAGAAGTCACAAGGAGACCTGAAGCCAGTTGTTCCATGATCTCCTCACCACACTCAGCCTCCGAGACGACCACACCCGAGTTAGTGCGTGCCGTCCATCACCAGATCCAGTGGGAGCTGTAAACTTCCTGGGCCTCTGGGGGCCTCCCTGTGGCTCGGCCTGCACGGCCTACGCTGTTTTCCACCCAGGGGTCGTCAGCTTATTCCCACTACATTCTCAGTGTGACCTTTCTCAGGGCTCCAGGAGGGGGGCAGAGTCCCGAGCATAGGACAAGGGCCCAACTAGAGTCATCTGAGCGCTGTACAAGGCAGGCACATGCTTTTGGAAATTGTCAAGGGGACAAATCATGAACCCAGAATTTTGATCAAGAAAACTTAAACAGAAACAGAGGCCATTCATTATGGATTTAGGACTTTTAACAAGAAACACATGCTTAAAAAGTAGGTCCTCAGCATTCAGCCTTGTTCTCACCCCTACTATGGCTGATGGGTTTCCACGTTGCAGTGACCTCCATGTGAGCATGGGGACGGGATGGACCCATCAGTATGTTCAGATCCTTCCTCATTTAGTGGGTACATTTCAAGCCCCTTTCAAAAGTAGACCACTTGAAAGACATTAATAGATACGGTTACCTTACGAGGGCCAGCAGCCTTGCTTTTCTAATGGCCAAATTCTTCACACCCTGTCCTGTGTGCCTCTCGTGACAACCACCTGAGAAATAATACCTGAGTCTGCATAGTTGTGCATGCACAGCACTTCTAAAACTCATGTGTCTAAAACTCATGGTTCCCTTGATTTTGGTAGCCTTGCTCTGGAACTAGACCCACCCCAAGGGCTGCGGGGCAATGTGCGGTGGGGAGGAGGTTGGTAGGATGGAGGTGGGGGGCAGACCTCGCTGAGACTGGGAGGGAAGCCAGAGAGAGGCATGGTCTAGTGGCCCCCAGTCCTGGTGGGACACAGCTTGGGGATCTGAAGGTACACAGACTTAGACAATCAGAACCACCAGGCACCTTGCCCCAGCTGAGTGCTGATGAGCCTTCAGCACTGGAGAGGTCTAGCCCAAGACTGTCACATGTCCCAAGAGGTGAGCAGAGCAGGGCCAGGGAATCCAGGACCAAGTACTAAGGAAATGTGTCATAGATGGTCATGGGAGAGAGTGAGTGAGTGAGTTCGCAGAGGAGAACAAAGCCCAGAATGTGGCAGGTGGTGCCACGGCAGGTTACAAAGGACAAGGCCCAGATGCCAACCTAGGAAATGAGTGATCGGTGAAGCTTGAAGCTGAGAGCCCAGGGCTGGAGCTCCTTCCATCCGTGCTGGCATCTGCTGGCCCAGCCAGGAGTGAGCCTTTCTGAAGGAGCCAGGCAGGGATGGACCAGGCCTGAACTCAAACCTACGGCCACTGAACTTTGGGTTCAATGGCCCCATTAAGTGAAGCCCCCAGGACCAAATGCCAGGAAGTCCTAGTCTTAATATGCTAACCCTGGTTGGTCTGCCTCAAGGCACCAGAAAGTATTTGTCATGTGGGTTCCATTTCTAGGGGTGAAGAAACAGGAGACATGGGCTGGATGCTTTCAGAACACTTAGGGAGCGTGAATCTGGTAGAGGAATACGAAACACTCGATGTGAACGAGTTATATCAACAGACAGCCTTGGTCGCTTGTAGAACAGTCAAAAACCATCTTTTTCGAGTTGGACACATCAAATTACATGAACGCAGATTCCGGAATCTCTAGGCTCTGCTGGAATTTTGTTGTAGCAAATATTGACTGACGTTGGCGGGCCACTGGCCGAGTCTCGTCAATGTTTAGATTATCTGGAAACTCTGACGGGCCGTAGTGGAAAGAATTGTGATCGGGGAGTCAGGAGACTGGCTGGTTCTGGCCCCGACTCCGTTACCAACCAGCAGCGGGTCCTCTGATGACCCGCTTCAACTCACTGTCCACACCGCACCCCAAGTTCCTCGTTTGTAGGACGAGGAGGTTGGGCTAAAAGATCTCCAAGGTCATTTCCAACCTTAAAAACATGTGATCTTATGACATAAATGGAGGCCCTGTGGCCAAAATTATGTGAACTTAAAATCATTCTGATAAATGTTTTCAGGCTCAGGAGGTGAACTGAGGTGCCACCTGTGAGATCCGGATTGGCCTCGTCCAAACCCCAAGTCTACACAAGGCTCGTGGCTGTGGGGAGCTATTTGGAGTCTCCAGGCTGGGTGGATGGTTCAGAATTTGGTGCCACTGACAATAAAGATTGGTCCCTATCTGGCCAGATCCTGCGGTAAACACCACCTGGAGTATTTCCTTTCCCTTTTTAGCTGGATAGAGCTTAGTTCACACACAGAGCTGGACATTTCAAATGAGGACACAAATGTGTTATTGATAGTCTGTCAAGAATATTAAAACTGCACTGGCATAGCCTGAGTCCAGGCTGTCAGGACAGACTCCGAGACCCTGATCTGGGGCCCCTGGGGAGAAGCAGGACAGCTCCTATGCAGGAATCCTCCAGCAGCATCTGCCCCCATTTCCAACTGCTGCTGTTCTTTCAGAAGAAGCGGGGAGGATACAGTGAAAGAAGTTTTTCTTGTAGTGGAGTGTCATCCAAGCAGCATGACAATAGGTAGCTTTAGACACACAATCCAGTATGATGGGAGGGGGGATTCTGCATTAAGGAAGCACCGTTCACAAAAATTTGAATTCACGAAAGAAAGGGTGAGGGGGTAAAGGGATTCTTCACTTCTCTGAAGTTCACTTAAGTAGGGTGGGGTTTCCCAGCAGGCTGCGTCCAGGTGGAAAGGAAGCCCATCTGTCTGGGGCAGCTGTCTGGATTCTTGATGCACAGAGGGTGGCTTGGTACCAGTGGATGCTGGGCCAGGAACCAGGCCAGCCTGGGGTGGTGATAAGGGGTGACGAGCTCTCTCCAACACTCCCTATGGGAGGCCATCCCTTTGCTGTGTCTACCACCTGCACACACCTTCATGACGTGGGGGAAGACTTTATTTCAGCTGTGAAAAGAATGTACAGCATTAAATGTATCTACTTATCCATGAAGAGTGACCTGGATGTCTCAAAACCACAGATAGCCCCAAAATAATTGATATCAGGCACACATATTATTGTTTTGTATTCTTTACTGTAGAGTCCCATTTTAGAATCACGCATTTTTTAATGAGAGGTTAATTTGTTCCCCTCCCTTTTAAAAAATTGTGATGAAATCATATAACATAAACTTACCTTCTCATCAGTTTTTCTAAGAGACAAGTTTATTCATGAAAAATATTTTTAAAACAAAATAATTTTTTTTTTTTTTTTGAGACAGAGTCTCACTTTGTTGTCCCGGCATGAGGGCAGAGGCATGATCATAGCTCACCACACCCTCAAACTCTTGGGCTCAAGCGATCCTCCTTCCTCAACCTCTTGAGTGGCTGGGATTACAGGCATGCACCGCCACACCTGGCTAATTTTTTCTAGTTTCTGTAGAGACGGGATCTTGCTATTAATAAGTTGTTCAGGCTGGTCCTGAACTCCTGACCTCAAGTGATCTTCTCACCTTGGCCTCCCAAAATGCTAGGATTATAGACATGAGCTACCGCACCTGGTCCCTCGTGAATTTTTAAGTGCACAGTACAGTATTTTAGCTGTATGCACATTTTTCGAAGATCTCTGCAACTTTTTCATCTTGCGTGACTGAAACTGGAAACCCACAGAAATAGTCCCAGTTTCCCCTCCCCCTTCTCCCTCCTTCCTACCGGCAACCACCATTCTACATCCTGTTTCTATGAGTTTTACTACATTAGACACTTCGTATAAATGGAATCGCGCAGTATTTGTCTTCTTGTGACTGGCTTATTTCACTTAGCATGATGTCCTCAAGCTGAATTCGTGTTGTAGTGTATGACAGGATTTCCTTCGTGTTCCAGGTTGAATCATATTCCATTACATGTATATACTACATTTTCCTTATTCATTCACCTGCTGATGGACATTTATGCTGCTTCTACATCTTGGCTATTGTGAATAATGCTGCAGGAAACCTTGGTGTGTGGATATCTCTTTGAGATCTTGGTTTCAATTCTTTTGGCTATACACCCAGAAGTGGGATTGATGGACCATATAGTCGTTCTGTTTTTAACTTTTTGAAGAACCTCCATACTGTTTTTCATAATGGCTGTAATAATTTACATTCCTACCAACAGTGTGCAAGGTTTCAAATTTCTCCATGCTTTCCCTAACACTTGTTATTTTCTGTTATTGTTGTTTCTGACAGCGGCCATCTTAACCTGTGTGAGGTTGTGGTTTTGATTTACGTTTCTCTGTTGATTAGTGATGTTAGTTCTTTTCTTTTTTTCTTTTTTTCTTTTATTCTTTAAGAATAGCATTTGCCCATTTCCTTGGTATAAATACCATACTTCCACCATGGTCAATTTCTTCATTAAACTTGTGGAGCTGGGAAGTGATCCATGAGAACACAATTATAGAGTAGTTCTGCCATAAAGGCACGATAGACATAAATAAACTGGAGCACAGATTATAGTAAAATGTATTATCATAATTCAGAAGTCATGAGCTTTGGGCATTTGCTACCTTTATTTTTAATATAATTTAATTGTAAGTTTACATAATTTGATTTTTAATAATGCTTGTGTTCCATAACCAGCTTATAACATTCCTGAAAAATTAGCAATTGGTTCTTATGAGCTGCTATGAGCCAACTGTAGTTCACTACTGGCTGGAGTGTCAGGGGAGGCTTTCTGGAGAAGACGGGACTTAAGCTGGGCTTTGAAGGATGAATAAGAGTTTGACAGGCTTGGCAGAAGGCATTCTAAGTAAGGTAAAAGAATGTCAAATGTGTGGCCAGTAAAGCAGACAACATGAGTAACAATAATGATGTTTTCTCCTATTTCTGTAACATTTTAAGTTTAATAAAGTACTTTTTAAACAATCAAAAAAACCTAAAAAGGATAGAAAGATCAACTAGGCACTAAATACGTTTAATAGGCATTTAATGCACATAAAGAATACAGGGCACTGAATATTCATGATATACTAAATATACATGTCCTACAAGGCACTGAATATTCATGAGGTCTTAAAATGGCCACACATTGGTGTGACCCATTCTGGCCCCGTATGTTCCCTGCTAGATAAAATTCACAGCTGTTCAGCAGGCTAATTGACAGGTACAGCTGTGGCTATGTGTCCTTGCCCCTGCATCTCTGCCATGGAGCAAGTGTTATTGGCCCAGGTATTTTCTGCCTGTGGGCGCCTTTGCTCAAACCTTAGCTCTGGTCCTCAGAATCAAACCATCAATGGGAAAGACCAATGAGGCAGAGAGAGAAACTGGATATATGAATATTGTAAAATCCAGAGCTCAGATTGTGTGGTCCTTCACTGTGCTTGCACCCTACCCCATCTCCTTCCTCTTGTTTCTTGCTTTTTAAGTTGATTTGATGAACTGTATCAATTATCTATAGCCATGTAACACATTACATGGCTTAAAATAGCAAACATTTATTATGTCATAATTTCTGTGGGTCAGGAATCTGGACACAGTCCTTTGACGCGGGGTCTCTCCTAAGGCTGTGATCAAGGTGTTGGCCAGGCTGCAGTGGTCTCAAGGCTAACTGGAAGCAGATCTGCTTCTAGGCTCACTTAAGTGGCTATTGGCAGGATCGGCCAGTTTCCCAGGGGCTGTTGGCCAGAGGCTTCCCTCGGTTCCTCCCCATGTGGGTCTCTTCACGGAGCAGCTTGGCACAGCAGCTGGCTTCCACCCCAGGGGGCGAGTGAGCAGCAGGAGAGGGTGAGCAAGACAGCAGCCAGAGTCCTTCATAACCTAATCTCACAAGTGACACCCATCACTTTCGCCAGCTTCATTAGAAGTGAATCGCTAGGTCCAGTCAATATTTACAGGGGCGGGGAGCGGAAGGGTGGCATTACGCTGGGAGCCACTGTAGAAGCTGCCTGCCACGTGAAGTTCTGTGACCTCTGACCGAGCCTGCCCGGTAGTGAACCTGGAAGCAGTCACCGAATCCAAATAATTGCCACACCTCAAATCTCACAGTCTCTCTCACTGCACGTCTCACAAGCTTGAGATGTGGCTACTATTATTCATACTATTATTATAGCAGAGGAAACTAAAGCATCGAGAGTTTAAGCGATTTCTCCAACTCCACCCAGCTAGTAAGTAAAAGAGCCAGAAACTGAACCCAGATCTCCTCCCTTCTAGGCTGTAGCCTTTGCCCTTTGCCGTGTGGTCCTAGATTGAGCAGTGTCCCCTCCAAACTCATGTCTACCCAGAACCTCAGAATGCGACCTTATTTGCAACTAGAGTCTTTGCAGTTGTAATTAGTTAGGTAAAGGTGAGGTCACACTGGGGTAAGGTGGGCCCCGAATCTATGACTGGTGTCCTTAGAAGGAGGCCACGTGAACACACAGAGGCAGAGAGAGACACACACAGAAACTCGGAAGAGTGCTGGAAGCATTCTTTCTCAGAGCCTTCAGAGCGAGTGAGGTCCTGAGGACGCCTTGATTTCAGACTTCTCGCCTCCAGAACATGAGAGAAATCTGTGTTGCTCCAAGTCACACGGGTTGTGGTGATTTGTTACAGCAACCCTAGGTAGGAGACTAGTGCACATAGGTCCTCTCTGGAAAGAGACTCAGCCACAGACTTCCCCACTGTCCAGGGAGGGTTGATGGGCTGCTCAGGGTGGGTCTAGGTGCACAGCTGCCCCAGGTTAGACCCCACCTATAGACGCTGAGGCTCTATCTAGAACTCTTCCCTTGTCCCCTCCTGGCCAGCTCACATCCTGTCTTCTACAATTCCAAGCCAGCAGCTAACCCAGGGCTGGGGGAGGGGAAGGGACACAGTGAGGAGATTCATTGCCTGTGATCTCAGATGAGAAACATCACAGGACGCAGGCATGGGTATGGGAGATTTTTCTTCTTCTCCCATGTGACAGGCCAGAGATGAAAATCTCTCTGCCCTTCTCCCACTCATGCTCTTGAACTTGAATGCACTGGAGCAATTGCTCACAGCAGCTCCCCGCGTGTGTGAGCCTGAGTGCACGTGTGTGTAGAGTTCTTGGTGGCCTCTGCTGCTCGTAATTGTGCTGGCTTATAATAAGAAGCAGAGGTCAGGGTTCGTCTGGAAAAGGGGGTGGATGTCATGGGACGGCCGTGGGACACGTTGTTCTGTGCATCCAAGTTGGCAGGTTCACAAAGAGTAATCAGCAGCATCGGACAAAAGGACAGGGAAGCTGAAAGGATGTTCTTCAAAGTCAATGCCACGGCAAGGGGCTTGCGCTCAAATCTGCAGTTTTTGAAATGCAAGAATTTCCTCTTGTGGGAGGACAAATAGTCCATCATGTGAATCATGATTAAGGTTTAAAGATTTTCCTTAAAATAGGGCTCAAAAATGCCTGCCACTGTCTGGCTGACCTCCTGGTGGAAGCAGCTGTACCACTTGTGTTCGCCAGGGCCCAGGGACTAGGAATTCACAATTTGTGGTCCAGTGGGCTCGCAAGGGGGGAGGGACCTTAGAGAGGGTCCAAACCCACTCCTTCAGCAGAGAAGCTTAGGCACAGAGAGCCACTCCGGTGCCTTCCCTGTCCTCCACCCACCCCAAGTGGGTGGACGAAGGGCTGAGCTCTCTATTTCTCTCCCTTCCTGCCTCGTTGCTATCTTCTTAAAGCCACTTCCGCCTGCACAGTCTCTGGACCTATGTCACCAGCAGTTCAGTTGTGGGCTCCAGTGGGGTATAACCATATGTCTCCCCATTCATCTATCCATCCATCCATTCATCCCTCCTTTATATATTTATTGGGCAAACTGTTATGGGTCCACTACAATGCACTATAGATGTAGAGATTATCAGGGCAAGATAATAAGAGAGATAAATTTGTATGCAAGTAATTGGCCTCAAACTAAGCTCGTTCAATAGAGTACAGACCAGGTCTCCATCTTCCAGTTGAAGAACTGGAAGAAACATTGTTAGTAGAGGACATGGTCAGTCTTACAAGTAGTGACCATCTGCTGACCTGTATAATTAGAAAAGTTAATGAACTGTATATTTAGCAACCATACATCTTGAATTTTTAAAAATAGCTCTAATTTAAAATACTCTATTCTCTTTTTAGTGCATGTGTCCTGTTGGTCAGGCAAAGCTGGATGGCATGCAGTCAGGATTTTCTGTGCCTGTTGCAATCTTCTCTGCACCTTCCTTCTCTGCCCCAGATTCCTTCTTTCCCCTTCAATCCTGGAGTCTCCTATTATAATGCAGTGTATCTGGTTTTGGAAGGGTAACAGCCTAAGCTGTATGTTATCTACATTACCAATTACCTGAAGCCCTGCTTTGGACCAGGTACTGCCAGGGGACACAGAGCTGACATAAGAGTGTCAAGGAGTGCTGGGGCATTGAGCTGAACAAGAGGGGGAATGTGATGGAGGTCACAAAATGCTCAGGAGCTCTTCTCTTGTCCAGTACTTGCCACTTGCAGCAAGTACTGGGGACGAGTGGGAAGAAGCTTGGGGACGATCCTGAGGAGCCAGGAGAGAATCAGAGACTCTTTCGTCCATTTCACCCCTTTTTCCAGTGTGAGCTCTGCTAGACGGGACCCCAATGGCTGGGGCTGACGACTCAGACCATTATGAGCACGAAGAGTCTTTGCATTTTAGTTTCATAGGTAAAGGGACCCCTACTCTCTCTTTTCCCAACAGCTTAGAGGGAAAATAAGTCAACATTTCTCTTTGGATTAGTGCAAACACGTTTTCTCTCTGTGTGGGGACAAATGGCTCCCTGAGAGGCAGATGTCCACTTAACCATGGACACATTTAAGCTGAAATTAGGGAGCATGTCAAGAAATGGCCTGAAGTTACCTAGGGCTTCATCCAGCCTGGTAGCCCTGATATGTGTCCCGTGCCATTACAGATGTCCTTGTTTTCTCAAAGATTTTGCCTTTCTGGTGTCTCAGATTGTTAAAATAATTTAAAAATATGTTATAGAATATGCATATTTGAAGTGGATATACAAGTTAAGATAGCTTTGTTATAAATAGCCATTTTCCTTCAATCAAATTTATTTTGTCCATTCAAGCACACTTTGAGCACCAACTGTATACCAAATACAAAAGCCTTGTGGTGAGCTCCCTTAAATTCCATGACGAGGAACTTGCCCCAGTCCTTTCCTTTCCTTTCCTTCCCTTCCC
>CAUYRT010088933.1:0-11483 GCA_963574885.1 Lepilemur ruficaudatus | reverse complement strand
GATGGAGCCGCTACCATGACATGACTGGACAGCTTTCTGGTTTCACTACTTGGGTCAAGGAGGTCGCTTCTCATTGTGAGTCTGTGCACTGTATCATCCATAGAGGAATGCTGGCTAACTGAAAAAATGTCACCTCAACTAAACATTTTGTAGGATGTGATTCAAATTATCAACTCCATTAAAGTACATGCCCTTAACTCACATCTGTTCACGTAGCTCTGTGAGGAGATGGACACAGAGCACACGCATCTACTCTTACACACGGAAGTGAGATGGCTTCTAAAGGTAGACCACCAGCCAGAGTTTTTGAGTTACGAGAGCCACTCCAGAGATTTCTTTCAGGAAAACAGTCAGCACTGGCAGCACATTTCAGTGACACAGAATGGGTCGCAAAACTTGCTTACTTGTGCGACATATTCAACCTGCTCAACAAACTCAATCTGTCACTTCAGGGGAGAATGACAGCTGTGTTCAAGTCGGCACATAAAGTGGCTGCATTCAAAGCCAAACTGGAATTATTGGGGTGATGAGTGAACACTGGGATTTTTGACATGTTTCAAACATTATCAGAGGTTTTGAAAGAGGCTGAGCCAGGGCCGCCTTTCTCCCAGCTGGTGCATGATCGCCTATCTCGGCTTTCAGAAGAGTTTGAGCATTACTTCCCAACCGCAAAGACCCCTGAACCTGGAAGGAATGTATCCATGACCCATTTGTGAATAAGCAGGTGAATAGACTTTGTCCCTGCTAGAAGAGGATCAACTGCTTGAGATAGCAAATGACGGTGGCCTTAAAAATATGAGACAACTTCAAATCTCCGTATGTTCTGGATTAAAGTCAAGGCAGAATATCCTGAGATTGCCACAGAAGCACTGAAAAGCCTATTTCCATTTCCAACATCGTATCTTCGTGAAGTAGGGTTTTCTGCAGTGACAGCAACCAAAACGAGGTTACAGAGTAGACTGGTCATAAGCAACACACTTCAGGTGTCACTGTCTTCTGTCACCCCCAGATGGGGCTGTCTAGTTGCAGGAAAACAAGCTCAGTGCTCCCACTGGTTTTGCGTTATGATGAGTTCTATAATTATTTTATTATGTATTACAATGCAATAATAATAGAAATTGTACAATAAATGTAATGCGCTTGAATCATCCTCAGACCATCCCCTATACCGCTCCCGCATCCATGGAAAAATTGTCTTCCATAAAATCTGTCCCTGGTGCCAAAAAGGTTGGGGACTGCTGTGATAGTGATAATGGATTCACAATAGTCCATAAAGTTACAAAAATAAGTTTTATTCATGTATATGTTTGGATTGTGTATAAAGTTAGCAGGATGTATTTTTAAGCTTAATTTTGCATTTATTTCTTTCACTTTTCTGGATTTTGAGCAAGATTAAGAATACATAAACAACATTGTTTCAATTACTATGGCCATATAACAAATTACCCTAAAATTTAGTGTCATGTAACAACAATTTAGATCACTCACAGATTTTGTGGGTCTGGAATTCAGACAGGGCATAGTGTGGATGTCATGTTTCTGCTTCAAAGTGACTGGTGCCTCACCTGGAAGACTTGAGTAGCTAGGGACTGGCACAGCTGGGGCTCCTTGGGCATTTCTCTCTATATATGACTTATTACTTCATGAGGTCTCTCCAGTATGGTCTTTCAGGGTATCTGGACTTTTTACATATTGATTCAGGACTTCCAAGACACATGTCCTCAGAGAGAGTGCCAGGTGGAATCTGTATTGCCTTTTTGATCTTTCATATTACATGGCATCACGTCCACCTGTGCTATGGTTGAGCCAGTTAATCCATGTGAAGGAACACAGACCCTTGCCCAGGTTCAAGGTGAGGGGACACAAATCCCTACCTCTCAGTGGAAGAGTGTCAGAGTCACATAAGAAGAACACATGGTCCTACCACTCTGGGAGGCCGAGGCGGGTGGATTGCTCAAGGTCAGGAGTTCGAAACCAGCCTGAGCAAGAGCGAAACCCCGTGTCTACTAATAATAGAAAGAAATTAATTGGCCAACTAAATATATATAGAAAAAAAAATTAGCCGGGCATGGTGGTGCATGCCTGTAGTCCCAGCTACTCGGGAGGCTGAGGCAGAAGGATCACTTGAGCCCAGGAGTTTGAGGTTGCTGTGAGCCAGGCTGACGCTACGGCACTCTAGCCCAGGCAACACAGTGAGACTCTGTCTCAAAAAAAAAAAAAAAAAGAAAGAACACATGGGATAGGGCCATCATTGGAAAAGAGTTTCCTGCAAACATTGAAACAACACATTGAATTTAAACTTAAGTATTTTTTGTATCAACATATATGTAGCTCCTTAACTAAAAATCAATTTTCTTTTACAGGGAAATGATCTTCATTGGTTAGCATGTGGCTTGCAGAAAATCTGTTCCAACCGTGAGCAAAGGGACAGTTGAAGGAAACTTTGTATCTTTAACTAGAATCCTGCGATGTTCAGAGCAGAGGTAACTATGTTAGAATTTGAAAAGTACAGTATGACTGATATGCTTGCTCATAAATCACAGTGATAGTAAGAATTCTCTTTGCTCATCATTTTCTGAGCATTTGTACCTGTGGAATGCTGAATTTAGAAGGTGGGTCATGCCTTTCCTTTATTACATCAAAGTTCGTATCCATTTTATTTCACTTCTTTGGTGAAAATATTTAAATTTTAATGTATTAGGCACGTGTATAAAAGAGTTTACTTCTAAAAGTTATGACTCTAATATTGAGAGAAATTTAAGTCTGTTGAGAAACTTTAGAAGACACTCTATGTTGAAAGGGTAAATAAAATATTATGTGTGATTATACTTAGAACTCCATGCACAGGACTTGTGTCATAATATATACAGAATGTGTAAATATTTCTTAGTTTCTTGTTTGTGGGCTAAGTGACACTGTTATAATCAGAAAGGGTCAAATAATGTTTAAAAGAACAGGAAGAAATTGCTTTATTTATCTGTTGTATAATCGAATTGATTACACTTATTTGTGACTTCTGGGTGAATATTTTTTTATGGCTTATTACAGATTAATGGGAAAAAGGAGGGTTGGCATTTTGGGAGGAATTAACACCGTCAAAATTTATGGACCTAATGGTTAAAAAATCACTTGCTATTAAAATAATAGGACATGTAATATTTTAACTATAGTCTATTTGTTAACCTTAACTCCATCCTGAATTATATTTAGGCCTAAGAACAAATGGCATCGCATAGAGAGTTGAAAGCCTGCCTGGACTGTGAACATGCAGAAATAGACTCACTAATAAATAGGATGTAAAAGTGTAATTATTAGGAAGAAGAAAAGTAGAGGCAGAGTGACCTAGTAAAGTGTCAAAGAACTTTAGAATTAAAGGTCAAATTGCGGAATCTTCATAATAATCTATAGTAAACTAAACTTACCTAACATTTTAATGCCAATAATACAATCCTGCATTTTGGTTTTATTTCCCTTTCAAAAATTCATTTTTTATGTTTAGATTTTTGTGGGTTCAGATTACTTACTTTTTCTGCCATAACGGACTAAGTGGGCTATGGAAGCAGATTGGGAGAAGATACTTACACTGCATAAAATTGACCAAGGATCAGTATCCAGAATTATATAAAGAACTACTAACAGATAGTTAATCAACAAAAATGAGTAACCAATATGACTTCACAAAGGCCACATAGGTAATAGATACAGGGGAAAGATGTTCAATCTTACTAGTTAGTATTCAAGGTAGTTCAAACTAAAAACAAGACAATGTTTCATTCTCATCAGATTGGGGAAATTTGGAACCTGATAGTACCAAGTTAGGTCTTTATGCAGGGAAATAGGAACTCTATATTGCTGGCATACATTTGTGAGAATATAAATTGGCATAACTACTTTAGTGGGAAATTTGGCAGTACCTAGTAAAATTGAAGGTGTACATTCTCTGGCTCTACTTCTTGGGGTATTTTCTAAAGAAACTTCTGCCACATGTACAAGGATGTGTTGATTATAGCATTTTTTGTTTCTATGAAAAATTAGAAACAGCCTGAATTTCCATTAGTTGAGAAGTGAATGCAAAAAGTCATGGTATATTCATATGAAGGAATGTTTTAGCAGTTTAAAATGAATTACTTAGATCTTATGTATGAACATTAATGAATCTCGAAAACACTGAGTGAGAAAAGCAAGTGGCAGAATGTTATTTACAGTATGATACCATTTATGTAAAATGTGAAAACGTATGCAAAAGATACTACTTAACTGCTTATGAGTACATATATATGTATAGTACGTGTGAAAACGTAGGCAGGATTAAGATTAGCTTTGGAATGTGGTTGTCTGGGGAAGAAGGGTAGGGAATGGGATTAGGGAGGAGTACAAATGGGAATTTTGGCTGTTTCTGTAGTGTTTTTACCTTTTAAAGAAATCTGAAGCAAATATTATGAAATTTATTTAATATGTTAATGTTTGTTAAATCTGGCAGTTGGACATATGAATGTCAATTGTTATTCTTGGTAATTTTGCTTGTATTTTAAAATATTTCATAATTCTTTAAAAAACCTTAAGTAATCAGGCCGGGTGCGGTAGCTCATTCCTATAATCCTAGCACTCTGAGAGGCTGAGGCAGGAGGATCACTCAAGGTCAGGAGTTCGAAACCAGCCTGAGCAAGAGTGAGACCTGTCTCTACTGAAAATAGAAAGAAATTAATTGGCCAACTAAAAATATATAGAAATAAAAATTAGCCAGGCATGGTGGCACATGCCTGTAGTCTCAGTTACTTGGGAGACTGAGGCAGGCGGATCATCTGAGCCCAGGAGTTTGAGGTTGCTGTGAGATGGGCTGACGCCACGGCACTCTAGCCCGGGCAACAGAGACAGATTCTGTCTCAAAAAAATAAAAATAAAAAAAACCTTAGGTAATCTTTAAAAAAAGTAGACTAGGAGGCTCAGAGGAATAAACCAACCTGTAAGAAATTAATCTGTTGAGAGATGTAATTGTGGTTTTATTTCACTGTATAAAAGTGATATAATGAGATAATTCTGATTTACTTTGAGTTATTTATAATTATATACTCTGCCTTTATGTTACTTGAGAAAATATCTCATTTTTTATTTTTAA
The DNA here is from genome assembly GCA_963574885.1 of Lepilemur ruficaudatus. Lineage (NCBI taxonomy): Eukaryota > Metazoa > Chordata > Mammalia > Primates > Lepilemuridae > Lepilemur > Lepilemur ruficaudatus. The sequence goes on along the minus strand of CAUYRT010088933.1, from coordinate 6,367 downwards.
TATTAGCTTAATTGAATTCTTTGATTAGTTTTATTGTATGCAACAATGGATTTGCAAAAGTACATTTTTGAAAACAAGTTCCTCAATGGGAAAAATAGACCATTGATGACCAGTTGGTAGTATGAGGGCAGGGGCAATCCTGTCTCTCATCATGACTCCTACTTTGGTGTCCAGCTATTGACTTGATCAAGAGTCGTTACTGCAGCCACTTCCCTGAGCTTCAGGGAGCTGCCTCCTTTTGACACTCAGATTTCTGGACAGAAATCACATAATGTTGACACTTACCGAGGTCTTTCCGATACTCTGTTGTAATTAAGTGGTCAGAGACCCAGGGTCAGTCCAGTGCTAGGACTGTCAGAGGCAGAGAGCCTGTGGGACACTTTATCCAGGGAGTGGATCTCAAAGGGGAGAACTGCACTCCCCATGGGCATAAATGGGGGACACCTGCACCCCCACTTTCACAGGTACCTAGTACCTCTAAATCAGAGCGTCTTTTCCTTCTCCATTCTGCATTTGTATTTGCTTGGGTGAGTCTTCCACTCTATGCATTGGCTTTCAGGTTCCCTGCTCTGAAAGCAATTCTCATTGCTCTGTTGAATTTCTACCTTCTAAAATGTTGTCATCTCCTCTTCCACTGTGTGTTCACGTGGTTTTGAATCTTTAAAAAACTGTGTTTTTCTGTCATTTTGAACAATTTGGAGAGGAAATTAACATTGACTGACTGGCTTTCTCTCACTGGAAGTAGTGAACTGCTATTTTTACATAAGAATTTAGCAGTAGTATTTGTCTACATTATTGACAGCTACATTGCATCCCATGGTACAAATACTGAATAAATTATTTAACCATTTACTATTGTTTGTCAATCAAATTATATCACATTTTTTGCTATTGTCAGCTGCAGTGAGGTGAGCATCTGATATGTATATCTTTGGGCTCATTCAGAATTATTTCTAGAAAGCAGTGTTTTAAAATATGGTTTTCATTATTAAGCTATGGCAAGAATGACAGATCAGGAGATGACTGCCATTGAAAACATAGTTTATTATTTAGAGATCCAGGACAAGGGTACACTCCTTGCCATGGGGAGGGGACCACATGGGGACGCACTGGGTTCAGTCGGAAGGTGGTGGGTGTGGAGTGAGGGCAAGAGCCATTTCTGCGGTTTCCACGGGAAGGAGGAGGTGAGACAGGGCACACAGGGTTAAGATTGGCCAGTTTGAATAATTTCCCTGGGCTGTTCCATCTGATACCTGCACAAGGGTGATCAGGGGGGCAGGTGTGGTCCGGCCTGTGAGAGCCCCGCAGGAGGCGGTTGGGGGTGCGGCCTCTGGATGGGTCCGTTTGTATACGACAGGCACGTTATTGGGCAAGTGATTTACTATCTCTGGAAGTTACCTAAACCTGGGAGGGACAGTTCCTCTAAAGTTAACAAGGCCCCAGACGTCAAAGCATCAGAACAGACAAAATAAAGAACATGGTTAATATAAACAGCTAGGACAGAGGATATGCTCCTTTTAAGTGTTATGATCGATTTTGCTAAATTGACGCTAAGAAAGCTTGAACTAAGTTATCTCTCACATCAGTGGTGAAAATTCCTAGTTTCCCATACTCTTCCCACTCCTTGGCACTACCACTAAAAGAGTAGTGATAAAAATTCTTGTCAATCCAATAGGTGCAATGTGAACATCTGGTTTAAATTTGCATGTCTTGGTGTGCATGTTATTGGTCTTCAAAAATGACATTTTGTGTGTGTATAACATGAATAGCCCTTGGACCCTGTAGTAGGGACATGGTGGGGGACTAAGGACTGGCTTATCCTCCCCAACCCCTGTACCCAACCTGATGTGCTCCTGGCCTCTGCCCAAAGAAGGAAAAATAGGGAAAGACCAGACAGTGCTTGTGGGTGTCTCAGAAGGGCTACAGCTTCTCCCCAGGTGCCCACCAGCCCTCGAGTCATTCTACAGATTTCACCCCTCCTGAGACCTTCTAAAATGAGAAGACAAGGCCAGCATCAGTAGATCCTGGGATTTGGGAAAGCTTAGTGCAGTCCAGCTTTTCAGAGAAGCTTATGTGATTTATTCTTGCTGAGTCTTGTGTGAACCCAAAGGGCCAAGCTTTCACACGCAAAGGACTTAACTGTCTTTAGAAAGGAGACCTCACCCTCCACCCTCCCAATGAGTGTTAAGGAAGTTCCCATCCAGCTAACCCCACTGGTCCCTCCAAATGGCTGGTCTGCTTCTGCCAGCTTCTACTTTCGGAAACACCCTCATCATCTGTCATTCCAGGATTAAAGTCTGTCAGTGGCTCTCCATTATTCCGGGATGAAGTCTCTTCCCTTTAGATTGCTTTCACCCTCTCTGTCCTCTGTTCACACTCCCAGTAAAATTGGGTCACCAGGAATCCCCCAAACCCATGTTGCACCACTGCTAGTGTCTCCTCTGCTTCTTCAAATCCTGCCCATCTCATAATGCCCAATACCATTAGGAGATGCCACAGACAGTTCAGGGCATTAATGCATATGAACACTGATAATTCTCAGGGCAAGAAAACACAAAACACCTCTCTATACTGAGGCCACTCTATTCACCCAGATGTTCATAATATAGTCTATAGGTTGATATTTCTGAGCCCTTTCTAGATTATAATTAAATCTTAACTTTTCTGGATCTAAATTTTTACATGTCTTTCTGAATCATCCTTTTTCCTCTTTCATTCTTGAAAGAATAAAGGATGGCTTTGTAGAGTATTCCTAGGAAACAGGGACTGGATTTACAATCAGGTTCTTGTGATTTCAATCAAAGAAACAGCAAAGCTCAAAGTTTATCAAAGTGTAGTGCACTTATTCATGGAGTTAAGCAAGATCATGTTAGATGGTGTTCAAACTTTAAAGCATTTATATAGGGGTTATGTACTTATTTTGCTGTATAATGAAAAAAATACCTAATATTAAATCCATTAGTTAATGGATGTTTGTGACAGAGGGTGCTGGCAGTCTGATAAAATCCATCCCGCCCTCCTCCCAGCTTTCTTTGCAGCCACATGATCATGTGACTGACTAAGTTCTCAGGATTGGACCCTGGTGGGAGTGAGGAGAGCCACCTCCAGGCCTGCCCATGGAAACTGACATGGTCCTTCCTCCCCACTCCTCCCCAATCCAGCTGACTGCAATCAACACCCATGGTGACCTTAGAAACCATGACTTAAGGAGGGCAGAGCCATCATAATCTAGATCAGGTGTCAGCAAACTACAGCCCAAGGGTGAAATCTGGCCCACAGTCTCTTTTTAAAAATAAAGTTTTATTGAAACACAGCCATGCCCGTTTGCTTATGTATTATTGTCTGTGGCTGCCATCGCAACAACAGAGTTGAGCAGTTGCCATAGATACCATATGGTCTGTAAAACCTCAAATATTTACTACATGGTCCTTTATAGAAAAAATTTGCTGATACCCTAGTCTAGATCTCCAAATGACCATACAGACGACAGCCACCTGTTGATCTCAACAACACTCTGGTACTTTACATTAAAGAAAACAAGCCATTGAAATTCAGATCTTGTTTATTTTCACTCATACATTCTTACTCAGCTATCCCAGAATGATTGCCTAATGTAGATGACCGGAATGTCAGTTGATTGTACATTGAAGATGACCATTTAATGTCCCCGGTGAGTATAGCTCTCCCCTCTGGGACTCACCTACAAGCCAACATTTCCTCAGATGCTCTGACTTGCTCAATCCTGGGATCAGATTGACCCCGGAGCCTGACCCCCTAATTACTACACAGCATCAAGAACCTTGGAAGGTGTCAACATAAGGTAATTTCCGCCCCATGATCTGAATGTTGAAAGGAAGACATTCCCTGAAGCTCATGGAAAGGGCTGCAGTGATGATGATCATTGTCAAGCCAGTGTCTTGTCACCTAACTGGTGGTCATGATGGTGGTCAAGGTTGTCACTGCCTTTATATCAGTAATTGACCATCAAACGTTCACGTTTCTCATTGAGTGACTTCTTTTCGGTCATACACTTTTATAAACCAGAAGTGTTATTATAATTTCATTGGTTACGTTTTTTTTTTACCGTCATTTTAATTTTAAAAAATACAATGACACATTTTTCATGCTTACCTTTATTTCATGGCAAGTTCTATAAGTCTTCCATTCATGGAAATGATATAAAATCTCTGTTTTGAGTGTGGTAAAGTAAAAACAGTTAATCCATTTAAAGAAAACTGCTAATAATAGTACAGTTGGTGAGCTGCTATGGCAAAAACATGATAACAGTATGAGAATAACTGAGGTTCCAGAAACACTGCTTATGTCTAGGCTGCTTTGGAAAGTGTCGTAGAAATCTAGATTCATAGAATAGGGTCCATGGTGAATGGTGTGTGAGAGAGCACCTCACCCAGAGCCACCCCTCTCTCCTAACCCCTTTCCAGAAATGATCCCTAAATGTCACCTAGTGGGTTCCCAGACTGCTGGTCTACCAGTGCATCTTCTCCACCATGAAGTTTACACCTGATTAATACCATGATGACTAGGCAAAGCTGAGGGAAGGGCCCAGATGGACATGGGCATGCTCTGCCCCGTGCCTGCTCTAGTATGTGCTATGCACATATCTGCTTAGTAAATTGGTGGAGGTGGAGCCCCAGATGTGTCACTCTCCCAGGTCCTACTGAGTTGCTTAGGAGTTAAGGTCAGTTTCCAGGGTTTTACTCTCCATATCATTCACTTCCTGCCCTTAGGGAAGGGCAACAACCCCAATCAACTGCCACTTAAATAAGAGATGTACTGCTTACTGTTAAAGTAATGAAGGGAAATTATATACTTTTAAAAAATGAGTTGTGGTGTAAGGCTTAATAGACACCAGCCATCACATCTGCAGAGTCATTTTGAGCAGAAATGGGATACAGAGGCTACACCCAAATGCAGACAAGGACTAGGAGTGGCCACCTCTTTGCAGAATTGTCTGGTGTCACAGGCAGGTATGTGATTAAACAGTGGATTGGAAGAATAATTCCTCCTTATCTTCAATATTTTGCTAACACAGCACCTTGAAGTCTTCATAGGCCAAGAGCTACGGCTGTTTCCCAGGTTATAAAGGCCAGCTGGGTAGGGCACAAAGCAGGGTTAACAGGTGTGTGTGTGCATTGTGCCACATGACTGGAAACTTGGTGTCTAATGAGGAGGACCACCCAGACTGTCCCATGTGGATAGAGATGAGGTAATTTTCATTAGAGTGCTGTTTATTATCTTTATTTCTCTTTTGCATAAAAGTAAGGGAGGAAGGAACCCTAGCCTAGGTCAAGCTTTGTAGAGTCAGTCACCTCTGGGTACTGATTCAATGCTGTCACCAAGTCCCTACCCCCACCACAGGGTCCTTCGCTAACCTGCCACATGACTAGATTGAGTGCTGATGACTGTCCCTTTTTGAATGCAGATCTCTAGAAGCTTCATTTTAGCTACAACCTACAGCCCTGAGCAACAACCCATGAACATCTCTGGGATTGTCACATGATTTATGGCTGCTGGTTGCCCAGTCCTTCCTAATGTCAGTATTGGTCTGCCCAAGCTTGCCAAATGACATGCGGAAACAGCTCTCCAGGCACCCACCATCTCCTCCAGCTTTTTCTAACCCCTCCTCCCTACCACCCTCACCCTGGACCAATGAACAGGCAATGCCATTGTGGACAAGATCAAGGTATTTTGCCCTGTGATAAGATTGGCAGTTAGAACACCGCCCCAATATGTCGAAGCAAGAGAAACGGCTGCCGTCCATTTCATCCACGATGTGGCAGAACTCAAAAGCCTCTAGTCTGGTCCTGACTTTGCCATCGAGCTGCTGTGTGAGCTGAGGCAACCCTTCTCGAGCTCTGGGCCTTAGTTTCCTCCGGACATGAAGAAAGGAATTGGGTTGGGACTGTGGATTAGTTGGCTCAGGCTGCCAGAGCGAAATATCACAGATTGGATGATTTAAACAACAGAAATTAGTTTTCTCGCAGTTTTGGAGGCTGGGAGTGCAAGTCCAAGATGCTAGCAGGGTTAGGTTCTTCTGAGCCCTTCCTCCCTGATTTGCAGGAGGCCACCTTCTTGCTACATGTTCATATGGTCACCCCTCTGCATACATGTCCTTGGCATCTCCGTGGGTACAAATTTCCTCTTCATGTTAGTACACCAGTCAGACTAGATTAGGGTGCACTCTAGTGCTCTTATTTTAATGTGATCACCTCTTTAAAGTCCCTGTCTCCAAATACAGTCAAGTCTGAGCTACTGAGGTTGCCGCTTCCCCATATGAATTTTGGCTGGACCCAGTTCAACCTATGACAGACCACATGGGCCATTTGGCTAAGGGGCTAAGGACCCT
>CAUYRT010088932.1:0-25072 GCA_963574885.1 Lepilemur ruficaudatus | reverse complement strand
AGCTACTCGGGAGGCTGAGGCAGAAGGATTGCTTGAGCCCAGGAGTTTGAGGTTGCTGTGAGCTAGGCTGATGCCACGGCACTCTACAGCCCGGGCAACAGAGTGAGACTCTGTCTCAAAAAAAAAAAAAAAAAAAGAATGTAAGGATAGCTTGACATCAGAAAAGTCTATTCCTAGAATTTACTACACAGACATATTAATATTAAGCCAAAACAGTGATAAAAATTCCATACCCATTCTTAGTAAAATACTCAAGACAGTTAGGATTAGAAGATGTTTTCTGAAACTATATAAAGAATGTCCACAGAGGGTAACTTTAATCATTTTATTTAACTGTGAACTATCAGAAGCCATCCCATTAAAGTCAATATTTTATCAGTGATACTACTTAATACTTCACTAGAGCCTTGGACAATGCAATAAAATAAGAAAAAAAATTCCCAAAACATATAAAAATTATAAAGGAAAATCATTTTATTTGCAGCTGATAGGATATTCTAACTAGACAAACCGACCCCCCCCCAAAAAAATCAACCGAATTGGTAAGAATAAATAAGAACTCAGTAAAGTAGACATATATAAAATCAACTTACAAAACTTGATAGCTTTGATGTACTTTCAAATGTACCACAGATAAAAGAACAACAAAAACAGTACATATATGAGAAAAGGCAAGTGTAGTAAGATTTTAACCACTATGAATTTAACTGAAGGAAACATGGGTATTTATTGTTAACCTTTCACTCTTCTTTTCTTTAAGAACACCACACTCCCTTGGTCTAAGGCTCCATACAACATAATAAATAAATTCAAGACACCTTCTTCATCTTAAATCTCCTCAAATCGCAGTTACTCACCAGCAGTTTATTAATCCTATTTCACCTCCACATAAATCCCAAGGGCATTAAACTTATTTTCTGCTCTGAATTCTTCACTTCCAGTTCTTGACTAATCCCTTTTTATCTCAGTTTTTATTCCAACTCTTACACCAGATAAAGGTTAAGTGTAGCCTGGACCCCTAGAACAACTGGCTCAAGCCTTTTTAATCCAATATATGCCTTCTGCTACCTAAGTTGCTGAGCAATCACATGTATAATAGAAGCAGCAAATAACAGCTCACCTTTTCCGTGAATATTCCACAGAGTACAGCCCCCCAAAATGATGCATGATATCCTTCCATATCTCGCTATACTCACTTTATGAACAAGACTGTCTAAAGAGGATGTTTGTCTTGGGCTTCACGGACTAAGCACGTTTATCTATATCATTTTGTTTATTTTAACTTGCTTTGTGGGCAGGGAAAGGCTTTTTTAACGATGATGGTGAAATCTCATGCTTCAAATCCAGGATGATTTGGAAATAACTCAATTTATACCCTGAAATTTGCTAGCTCAGAAAAAATTCCAGCTCAGAAATCAAATATTCAACCAAAAGGATTGATGATTTCTTCTTCTGTAGACTATCTGGTGAGAGGAAAAACATAAACAGAGTATCCGTACTGTATCTTCTGGTTTGTGGCAGCTCTCAGATAAAATATGAAGGTTGTCTATTTTAAATAGAAACAACAAAAGATAATAAAATTAATAAGAATGATTTCAATCGGAGAATTCCCTCTTCCTTTTAGCTTAGATTCAATTATACATTCTAGTAATAACAGCATACTATTAACTTTTGGTTTGTAACGTTCACTGCAAGTGTAATTCTACTGTAAGTTATGCGATGATTTAATATTATACTTTCTCACTAGGCGGGAAGCTCTATAAGAACAGAAACAAGTCCATCTTATCCTACATAAGGACCGCCCAGCATGAAGGCACTCAATATCCATTTCATGAAAGAGTGAATGAAAGTAGATCAAATGGAAGCTAACAAGGATAACTTGCTAAAGCAAGTATTTAAAATGTAGAGAATATTCTTAAAAGTATTGCAGGATAAATGTAAAAATGAATATTGTAATCATGAATTAGGTTCTCAAATGCTCAGACTTTTTAATGTACAAGAAGCACATCAATTTTGATCAAATAATATGCCATGTCATCAAATTCACGTTAATTAGAAAAGTAAAAAAAGATAGAGATTACACAATAATCATTTGACAAAGTTCAAACAAACTAATCACACAACAGCAAGAGAATGTTAATTATGGTAAAGTCACGTGATGCAATATTACACAGTCATTTGAAACTGATGTTTATAAGGAATTTTAAGAACAATGAGAAACACTAGTGACAGATAAGGGGGAGCATACCAAACACATACTGCATGATGCCAAATATGTTTAACAATGTATACAGGTGTAAGTATATGTTCATATTTGTAAGCATTCATCCATATAGTCCACATACATGTGTATATACATACATACATCTACTGTATACATATAAATGAAATATATCCAATTGCTAATAGTAGTCATTTCTGGATGATAGAGTTATAAGTGACTGTAATTTTTGTGAGTATGTAGGATTGTCCAAATTTTCTACAATGAACATATATTCACAAATAGTATGCTTTCTTGTAAAGCTACCTATGGAAGGGGAGAGAAAGACAGACATAGACTGTTCTTCACACCACAACTTCCCTAGCATAAACCTTGGTATCAATCCAGTTATTTACACAGCCATCAGGCAAATGAGTGAACTAGATATAATACTCCCAAATACCTCAGACTGGCATCACAACTGACAGATTAAAGTTAATGAATATAAAACAGGCACTTTTATATGTTTATATGAGGGCTATGAACTATGAAAGCTTGAAAGCTCTCAGCTTTCAAGTATGGTAGATTCTACTTGAAATGAAGAAAGGAAAGAAAACCCATTTTTCTGATACTAAAAAGTTGTAGTTCACATTTCTACATGGAGAAGGATGAAAATGTACATTCCCTTTCTGTTATCCTGCTTGTGAGAATCTTGACTGAAAAACATTACGACCTTAATTAAATGCAGAACAATCACTATGCGTCAAGATGTTCGTCCTAACAGTATTTATTCTGAAAAGAACTGAAAACCATCATACAACAGAGCTTTTCATGTTTATCTCTTGTATTCTTGTGTCATTTCCTATTTGGCGGGCAGGAAGTGGAAGTGGATATGAAAGGAAGGAAGTGGGAAAGGAAAATTAGTGTCTTCTTATCTCTCCAAATATATCCTAGCTGAAGCAGTACATAACCCTCACACACAGCCTCCCCCATCCCGCCTTGGCTTTGGTTTTAGTCAAGACATGAAATCAATTCTGCCCTTACCTAGGGCTGCAGAGTGTGAAAACTCCCCACACCATCTCCCCAGGGCCTTAGAATATTTCTAGTGGTTTCTTGTCCCTTAGGACTCACTGGTACCTATTTATGTTTTTCTGTTATATCCTAACATTTGGGTTAATTTATAATTAATGGTGTTTTCTTATGATAATCTTTTTTCCCATAGCTTATAACACATTTCTATGCCACTTCTCTTATTTTTACCTTTGGTAAACTTTATCTTCTACCTTGACTAGAAGAAAACACCATTCTTCTTTTAAGTAAACCATAAATTGACAGTCAGGACTCCCCGTGTTCAAAGAGCAGCACACAAAATTTGGCTAGATATGTCGTAAAACATCCCTATACAAAAAAAAGCATATTGGGAAATGTAATAATTTTATACCTTCTCTCCTGCAAATCTTTATACTGAAACACCACGTACTACGGACACATGTTTTAGATTTTCCCCAAGACAGAGATGTAAATTAAAGCAGCTGCACAGAAAGTCTTCCGATCTGCAGAAAATTATAGCTGTGGAGTGTAAAAGCAAATAGTCCAATTACAGGAACCACCAGCTTTTCCAAAAACTAAAATCAAATTATTTTAAAAACTGTGATGACGAGAATCCCTACCCCCAGCCGAAGAAATTACTTTCTGAGCATCTGTTACGAGTCTTCCAAAGGTTAACATTTCCTAACCATTTTAGCACGCATTTTAGAGCACAGGAAAAATTGTCATATCAACTACAATTTGTAGTTTACAAGTGGTTACTATGTCTCAGTCTCGTGAAATGAGATCCTTGAGCCTCATGTTAGGACAAGAAAAGAAAGTGGAGGCAACGCCGTGCGCTGGGAATAGCAGGGGTTTTGTCTTCAGACAAACTGAGGCTCGGTTCCTGGTTCTGCCACTCACGGGCTGCACGACACCAGGCCCCTCACTCTCACACCTTGGCCTCTTTCATCACAAAAAATAAAATTAAATTATTAATAGTGCCATCTGCCTCACGAGATGGTTTTAATTACTGAAAGAGATCACTGATGTAATCTACCAAATACACAGTAGATATTCAACATGTTAGCTCTCATTGCTCTTCTTCACAGATACTACAAATTTTTTCAACTGACCAAATAACTTACACACATAAGGTTCAGACACAACTGTAACTGTTTCATGTACTATGGGTAGTATATTTAGAATTAATTTTTTTAAAAATGATGTTTAAGAAAATTGAAATACATTACTACAAACCCTCAAATATATCATGCTACAAAATGCTATCCCTAGGTGGCCCTTTAAATATGAATTTGCTTACTTTGGGTGCTTCTGGTTTAACACCCATTTCATTATTTAGACACGTGTCCTTGTTAAACATAATCTAGAGTAAGAAATATATACATTCATAATCTGCCTGGATATACATAACAGGGATGCAATACCATAAAAGATACTTCTTTATTCATCTAAAACTATACACAAATGGAAGTCAAGTTTCCAAATACTGCTTCTAACCTAAAGGCATGTTTCACAAGTCAGCAGTAGCTGTTGCAGTCTCTTAGCTTTGTACTGGCTAACCACATACCACTGCATGCTTTACTCATTTGGAAAGTCCCCCATACAGTGTTTGAACTCATTCTGAAACTGGTGAGGACAGTTCCTCCTATAACTTATCTGGGCAAGTTTATATAAAAGAACAATTTTTCAGAAAGCCACAGAGGTTCTCTCCCAAGATTGCTGAAGTGTAATTATGGGCAAGTGTAATTATGGAAAGAGAAGCTAACTAAAAGTAAAAACCACACTGAATAAGAGTTTATGAAGGTTAAAAAATAACAAAAACAAATAAAAACTTCAGCACATCTAATAAAGTAATTTTAGTAATGCCCATTTATACACCCCTACAATCTCCTTTCCCTAGGAAAGAAAAAAATGGGTAAAGTCTACACATTAACATGTAAAGTGTTAACTAGACTAGTTTCCTCTCCTTTAGAAATATAAAGTATAGGCCAATATACACATACATACACGTACCTACATATTTTACCAATAAATTATATAGTATTCATATTTATACACATACAAACATGCATATGACACAGTAAAGCCAAAAATGGAAGGATAAACCATAATATTTTTAGATGGTTACTTAGTAGAGTGGACAGAACAGAGATAGAGGACTTCTTTGACAGCATCTTGTTCTCTAGGCTTCACTCTGGAACCATGTATTAACAAACATTTATCTAATTATTAATTTTTTAAAAAAAAACTCTAAAAATCAAACATAAAATGTAGAAAATGAATTTCATATTTATTGGGTTGTGGCACAACGGCATAGAGAAACACGTGACATTAAAACACAATGATCCAACTATCTCCCTAGTGGGACATATCCTAAGGACAAAAAAAAAATGCTGAAAAATGTTCATGGTGGTGTCAATATTATCCTGAAACTGCTGTGTGTATATAATGGGATGAAGCGAATAAGTAATTCTATCATTCCAAGAGCCATTGAGAACAAGGTTTCTCATCATGAGTAAAAGAAGATACGTAAGATCAAAGAGGTGAAGTAAAAACCCCACAGTCCTAATTTTTTTTTTAAATATATACATGCACTTGTGGATGTGCACATGTGCACGCACACAGTGTTCACTAAACAGGCCTAGAGGCAATGGCCAACTCAGCAGCAGCAAACACATCTAGTGTCTGGCCTGTGGTTCCCAGACACCATCTCCCAGCATTTCTGGCTTCATCAACACAACATTTCAGTAATAGGCGGAGACTAAGAGCAAGAGCACACCTGGCCATGGAAAAGTAGGAGCAAAGTCTTGAAAGCAGGAAGGGACACAGCCTGTTTAGATGAACAAATGGCCCACCTGGCCAGAGGCTGGAAGGTGAGGACACCTGCAGCGAGACCAACTGCCGGAGGAGCAGCTTATCCTGACAGTAAAGGAAGCTACTCCGAATTCTTGAGGGAAGGGTGGCAGTGGCTCAACCAGCTCCCATTTACGAATGATGTATCTAATCTTTACAATGCCCACCTGTGGCAGGCACGGTTCTCTCGTTACTTACGAGGAGGATGGTAAGGCTATCTAGCACACAGAGAGCACGTGGGAAAGCCCAGATTCTAAGCCCTGCTGTGGTTCCCTAATACAGGCTTATTTCCACTGAGCTGGTGGAGTAGGTGCCTTGGAGTTTGTGGCAAGTGATGATGTCAGCGCAAGGACAGGTTACAGAGGCGTGGACCGAGCTGATCAGACAGGAGGCTTCAGCTTTCTCAGGAGCAGCAGGAGCAGCGACTCTGAGCACCTGCTGATAGATACGGCCCACACCAGAGAGCTCACCAGCCCCAGCCCAGGCATCAGCATTCACTGGTGAAATGCCTTGTTACTTTCCATCCTCATTTTATGTTACAATACAGTTCTTCAAACTCCAACTCCTTCTCATTGTAACAGTTACATTAAAAAAGGAAGAAAAACTTCACAAAAGAATGAAATATTCCCTCAGGACATAATAAAAATTGTTGAAATCCCAAATAGGACATGCTAGAAGAAGGAAGCTTGTTTAATAAAACTACTCAAACTTGCCCGGAAAGTATAAGCTTATTAGTTGGGAATCCACAAACTTAATTTGTTTTTAAATAACCCTCAGTCGTCTGTACATCATCCTTCCATCTTTCTTTCTACATGTAAATAGCAGACAGAAAATATCTTCTTTGGCTATTTGTGTTGATTTATGAACAGAGAACTGGGTGAAGTTTAGATATCATGAGCCCCTGTTAGATTTTTAATATTCTATAGTCACTTAAAGAGAAGCAATCGATTCACACAGATCGACTGACATGACGGTCCCCTGTCCCCTCCTTGCACAAGGTCTTACGCACTCCAAGCACAGAAACCCTGCACCGTCACCCCACAGGCTCCCTGGGGAACTCAAATGCCACCCAGATCCTCTTCCTCATGGTGCTGACTCTCCCAGCAGCCGGACCTTAGAGAGAGCTACAGAGGAGTGTGGACACAAAGAGAACACCTTCAGCGGAAGGCTGCTCGTGACGGGGTTGCGCCCAAATTATTTTTCACCTAAAATGTGATGAAATCTTGCCATGATAAATACCATTAATCTCAAACTTCTATGTACCAAAATGATTTCTACATTTTAGCACCCATTTCAAGGTGCTAATATTATTTGGTAACCTAAACCCCATAATAAACGTTATGGTTAAAATGGTTTGAGAGAATCACCCAACTGCTCCCCGCTCCAGACACACCTGTTGTATTCTCAGCTCTGTTATTCTCCTTTGGATAACCAGGAGTTAGCTATACCCTGAAATCAAAAATCTCAGAATGCCCAGTGAATAGCTATCTTAACATTTTCTTCTACTAACATTGTAACAAAATGCATTAAGCAGCCAGTGTGCTCAGTGGATACCACATAAACACTTCAAGCTTGAGTTTCGCTTGAATTGTGCAGACTAGTGGAGAGAAAATAATACAAAAATGTTCCCAAGCAGACAGAACAGCTTCACCGTTTTGCTCAAAGGTGAGCCAGTACCCTGGGACCTTGTGTCTCAGTTTCACAAAGACCAAGGATCTTTTTATTTAAATAATATCAAAAAGGAGAAAATATGGTTTTAACCCATAAAGTCCTTTAACTGAACTAGAAAAGTATTTTTTAAAACAAGCATACTCTACTAGATCTTAAAGTTGAATTTTCAAACAGCGTGAATTCAGGTCATCATTAACAATAGATCGTGCATGTTTTTAAATATCTTATGATTCACAAGCAGCATCCTTATTACAAAAAAAAAAAAGTTACGATTTTAAGAGGGGTAGTGGGCATTTTTGGTTGGAAGGCCAAGAGGTGGAATAATGAAAATACATGCCATCTCTTCTCAATCCTAAATCATCATTTAATATCTAGGTGACAAAGTTCAGAAAAATATAATCATAATTCTTTATTCCAGCAAAGTTTCCTTCCCTTATCTAAAGGAGTGAGAGAACGCTGACTCTGGAACCCTGTCACAGGCAGTTTTCAGACAGTACTGATGTGTCTTCCTGTGGTCAGTCTTATGCTTTGCCACGGCCCACCTGCTCTTACCACTGAACCCCATGGTACCTAAAACCTGTGACTTTTTAAGGGGGACAAAGAACTAGCTGAAATGGAGATGCCTAAGTAGTAACAGAATGATTGGACAAAGCTAGAAACACCCACAAACACAAAAGCTGGTCAAGAAAAGGAGGTTCCAGACACATCCTCACTGCTAAACGGGCACAGCAAGAGTCAGGCACACAGCTCACTTAGAAACTCAGCACTCAGATCTGAAAAAGTAAGGAGGGTACTGGTCTGAACACACAAGTTCAATGAACCCAAAACAAGGGTCTGGAATTCTTTCCCAGTGGCTTACTGAGAACACTCAGAGTGTTCTACGACTGCAGGACCTCTTACAATGGAGATACCAGTAAATTAAAACACTTCCTACTGGGTACATCCATAGGAATAAGGTGGCTTGCATGGAAGTAAAGTACTAAAAAACTTAAGAATGAAAAGAGAAGGCAACATCCTCACCCTCAGCTAATCCTCACCCCAAGAGCAGAGTGGGGTAGGATCAAACAGCAACCGCGATCAGCAGCCTGAGTGGAAAGATGTGTTTGTAGCAGAAGACCTGCTTCTTCTGAGCAGCTCTGCCTTGTGGCTGTGTGACCTGGGACAAGTGACCTAGGTGCCTGGAGCCATCCTAAACCTGTCACCCCTGCACCGTGCAGAATACCAGGCACCAGCACTCAGTGAGCAGGCAGTCATACTGGTTTCCTCCATTTGTCCAAAAACACTATTTCCGCCACTGGCCCACCATACAACTTCCTGATTCCTCTGACAACTATATTGGCAAAGTGCCTCCAAGTGTTTAAAACTGCACTATCTTTTAGAATCCTGGCACATCACTATAGAACAGTTAGACTTTACACTACCATGTTCCCAACATTAAATTTTACAAGACCTATACACATCTTGTAGGCATTCAGAATTATGTCACTCTTATTTAATTTATAAAGTATTGCTAAAAGTATCTGAATAGCATTTCATGCCTTTAACAATGTAGCAGCAGTAAGATGAAGTGCAACACTTTGGATAAGACAGACCAGAATTCTAACTCCAGTCTCTGCACCATTCACTTCCTGGGGGGACTGTGGCTTCTCACACACATAGACTTTAGTTTTCCTCTTTCTAAAACAAGACAAAGAAAGTACAACCTGCCACAGGATTTTTTTTTTAGGAAGCAGGATTAAATGAAGTAATGAGATTAGAACAGGTCCAGAAATTCAGTAAGAACTCAATAAATGTTGGCCATTATCTCTAACAACATATACAAGATATCATTACCATATGGTTGCTTTGTTTGTTTGTTTTTTGAGACAGGATCTTGCTCTGTTGCCCAGTCTGGAGTGCAGTGGTGTGATCACAGTTCATTGTAACCTCAAACTCCTGGGCTCAAGCAATCCTCCTGCCTCAGCCTCCCAAGTAGCTGGGACTACAGGCACGTGCCACCTTGCTGGGCTAATTTTTTTCTTATTTTTTGGAGAGATGGGATCTCGCTATGTTGCCCACCCTGGTTTCAAACTCTTGGCCTCAAGCAATCCTCCCAGCTTGGCCTCCCAAATTGCTGGGATTATAGGCATAAGCCACCACACCTGGCCTCTCACATGGTTAATTTTTACATGATTACTCAAGTTTAGACTATCAAATGTTTACAAATACATAAAAATATTTATTGAACAGAATCTTAAAGTCTATAAAATCTACAACAGTAATTCAGATACTTGGGATAAACAAGGAGACAATTTTTCTCATTACTTTCTATATTGCTAAAATTATTAGAAATTTTCTCTCAAATTTAAATCTGGGAGATCTAAATTATATGTATTTTATGTCTTTACTTGGTATTTCAAAAATGATAAACCTAACATTCTTTTGAGAAGCACATTAATGTAAAAATATTCAGGTATTGAAAATATAAATTAACAGCCAGATTTCAAATGGGTAGAATTTTAAAGACAATTATAAAGCATGGCTTCCCAATATTTGGAAATACTCATTATCAAATTTTTATTAGGCATGTTGGCACAATTACGGATGTGACAGAGCATTTTATTGGGTATGCACTGTTAAAATTACAATGCAATTTTAATTATTTAATTATTAATAAATGAGGTTTGAGATTTGTTATAAAAAGATGTTTACATGCTACGATCACCATGCTAACAAGACCTTCAAGGTCAATCACCTCTAAGGAACATTCCCTTAAAAAGCGCTAACTCAACATAAATTTACTGAAGAAATTTATGGGCTAGCTCAAGGCTGTGCCCGTCACACAATCCCAGGGAACATTCACAAAGTACTCCAGAGTTGGCAACACAGCAGTCCTGGGCCACCTTTCCACCCTGACAGTACTTTTAAAAATATGTCTAACTCATGAGATGTTAAAGGAAATATACAAATAAATCTGCCCTGACATGTCCACATAAATCCCAACATGCTCCACTTTCCTTTAAGATTAATTTAACACATCAGAAGCCAATGCTTAATGTGGAACAAAACTGCCCTATCCCTCCACCCACACAGCAATACATGGGACCCTCCCAGGACCCAGGTGCTGAGCTCCTTCTCCGAGATGGATGATGAATGTATTTGGATCCACATACATATTCACCCAATCCAAATTCTGACCATCTGTATGAATAAAAATGCCCAGTAGATGACTAGGGTTAGGAATGAAGCTGAATGTGCGAAAAGAAAGCCAAGACGTACACAGCGTTTCATCACCCTGGTGATCTCATTAGTCTAGTGTTCTACCTGCGGTCCTCAACCCCTAGGCCATGGCCTGGTACCAGTCTGTGACCTGTTAGGAAATGGGCCTCGTATCACTGCCTGAGCTCTGCACCATGCCCCCTCCCACGACACCCCAGCCCTGACCCCCGGTCCATGGAAAAATTGTCTTCCATGAAACTGGTCCCTGGTGCCAAGAAGGTTGGGGACCACTACGAAACAACTAATCTAAATAGCCACAGAAGCCCTAGAACCAAAAAATAAACAGGAGCCTTCTTACAAAGCAAATTTAAATTAGCTCAACAGATGGATTACAGGCAAAATGTCGCCCCAAGAGGGTATGGAGACAGTTTGCTTGGGGAAGGGAGGAGCAGGTGGCCGAGGCACTTCACTGCAAACTACACTTGCACTTGCACGGCAAGCACACGCTGTACTCAGGTACGCCGACCCTGAGTGCTTAGAGGGAGGCTAAGAGGGTGCTAAAGCTTCCCAAGGTACCTTTTGGTCCTACTACCCACAGGGTCCCTAATTAAAAAGCTGCTGTTCTTGTTGTTTAGAAATTAGAATATTTCACTTAGAAAAAAATTATATATTTGGTTGGTGTCTTGACTAGCCCACACAAGTCCATAAATTGCCCCCCAAAATAACAGAATATTCATAATATAATTGTCCCCCAATTATTGAATATACCAATAACAATGTTCTATTGGGGAGAGGGAGTCATTTTAGAATTCTTATTCAGGAGCCAGACACTCATTCTCCCTGGCTACCATGCACAGCCAGCCCGCCCCACAGAATGTACTGTTCGTGTGCCGGGTATTGAAAAAAATTAACTTTTTATTACACAAAGTTCCAAATGTACATTTTAAAGACAGAGACCAGTATAACTCCACTTTCACATTCTCACCCATCTTCAACAATTATTCACACTCTTCCACCACCAGAGATCCACCCCTCACACCATCCTGCAGTAAGACTCTATGGGAATCTTAGTATCATACGAAATGCCTGCCCAATTAACCTACTTTGTAAGTAAAGGGAGTAGATAAAAATAGACACTTCAGAATCAAGAGTTAGAATATTTAAGGTAAACATTAAGAAATGTTTTAAAAAAGAAAAAGAGGATAGTGAAGCCAAACTTACCCTTTTGGAATTTAAAGCTCACTAAAAAGGTACAATTGCCAACGTAGCATAGGATTAGTTCAGGAATAAATAAATTGGTGGACAAGGCCAGGAGTCAAAGCATATGGGAAATTGCTACATGGCAGTTCTGTGAGAAAAGGATGCTTCATTTAGTAAATAATGCTGGCAAACTGGCTTTATTTCTGGGGAGGGAGGGAAGGACTCCCTACCTCACAACATACACAAAAATAAGTACAAGTAGATTAAAGATCTCAATGTAAGAAAGAACAATTTTATTGAATTCGAGGCATCAACTGTCATACAAACCATTACACTTTATATAACACTGAAAGAAAAAGATAGTACTAGCCAAGCTATGATCACTACTATAGGAAACAACTTCAGAGATGTCAAGGTGTTGAAAACAACTATGCATTTTAGAATCAACAAAATGTTGTCTGATAACCTAAGCTTTCTATTCCTATTAGAAGTTTAGAAGAAATTCTAGGAGAATATTTGTATAATTGCAAGTCAGAATAGAAAGCACGTTGACAGACTCAACTGTAAAAAAGTTTTAAAATTCTGTATGATAAAGGTACCATAAACATAACTAAAATATAGACTCAGAGAATCATTGTAAAAATCTTATAAAAATGAAAGCATAAAAAAATCAATAAATAGAATTAAGTACCAAGGATGTTTACCACAGGGGTAATAGCAAAAATAAAAACAAATTTTTTTAAAAAAACAAAAGCAATTAATTTGTTCTATAGATGATAGGACAAATTAAAATCTGTACATAGTGACCTGAAGGATCCCTACACCAAACTCACAAACATACAAACCAAAAGTGAAAAAGAAAATTAAGCTAGAGTGTAATGTACATAGTAGCTCATCCTTTTGATAAAAAATAAAAATAAAAAATAAGCAACCCATTCTCTCTCTGGCTATTTGTTTCTAAAACCAGAGAGACAGAGAAGGAGATAGAGCAAATGTTAGCGCAGAGGAAAAAAGCAGAAAGACAGACCAACCAACACAACACGCAGATCCACAGCCCATCAATTAGACCCTTTGTCCAAACAAATAAAATCAGAATTCGTCACTGCCTTTGAAGGAAGCAATTGTCTGCAAACTTTTCTCAAGTCAGATCATCTAGATTCGAGACAGTATTCTGCTACTGACAGTTATTTCTTTTCTGTCATCATCTAAAGTTGTTTCTTATGTATAAAATGAGAAAACTGGACTAAATAGTCCAT
Source organism: Lepilemur ruficaudatus (assembly GCA_963574885.1). Classification (NCBI taxonomy): domain Eukaryota; kingdom Metazoa; phylum Chordata; class Mammalia; order Primates; family Lepilemuridae; genus Lepilemur; species Lepilemur ruficaudatus. The sequence goes on along the minus strand of CAUYRT010088932.1, from coordinate 11,644 downwards.
TTTCAATATTCTACTCTGTTTTACAAAGCTGCAAGAAAAGCACGACCTTTCCATTGTTTACACGATTTTATTCTTCAATAAAACACAAAGTTTATGATGAAATAGATGAAAACACAATTCTGTTTTATTCTCTCCTTCTAAACACAAGACCAAAGAAGGTACAATCGAAATGGAAATGAAAATAAAGGAATTCACTCATCTCTATGTAACCTGAGGAAATGTCTCCAAAAATTTAAGTTGTTTGGGACAGCATTCAGGTTTGGGAGGCAGGGAATCTGACACCATCAATGTTACTCTCTGGGTTCAAGGATCATCAGCGAGGTACAACTGAAAAGCATATTTATGTTCCAGCCCTGAAAACAAATGCGTCCTATGAACAACACCCTTGTGATGCTTCCGGATGTGACACATAGCCACTCACTTTATTCCAGACAAGCCACAAATGAAGCAATGGCGCCAAGTACAGCAGAGCCTAGACTGTGTGTTTTCTACAGGGCATCCATCCCCCCAAAGGGGAGAGAAATGGGTTTTGGTGGGGTTGAAAAATATCTTGGCTATTACCAGGGTTTGTGGCCTTCCACAGTTCAACTGTACCCACCATCTTCTTCCTTAGTATTTAATTCTTTTTCATTAGGCAGAAATTAAATTTAATTTCAATTTGAATTAATTGTTAACTTAATTTTTCCTCCTTAAAGGGGTGGTAACATTTGAAAAACACTGGTTTAAGGCACTCCTAAAGAGTAGAGTTACAAGTAATAACAAAAAAGATCGTACCTAGTAAGTTCTCACTTAAACTCTAGACACACAGCATGGCCCTGAGCTTTTGGCTTGGAATATTTTAACTGCTTTTAGGTATAAATGAAAACTATAACTACCTAACCATTTGTATAAACATTCTCACTATTAAATGGTCAAATTTAAACGTTAAACTACCTCTGAATTGTTAAAAATTCATTTTAATAATACATATTTTAAACTCTGCTAATGGTGTATATACATAATATTTAACTAAATTTAACAGGTGTATTCAAATACTTTTCCCAAAAATATTCAAAGCATTTCCAAACTGAAAAACTTCCAAGTCTAAGACAATTCTAAAACATATCTGAACTCAAAATGCACTTTTATCATATTTATCCTGGCCATGAAATATTTATATTAAATAGGTTGCTAACCAGGCCCCTACCATAAGTTGTCACTGCCTCACACATACAGAAAAATCTAGTCAAGGGACCTGTCCCACTAAGTAGACTTCCTTCCTATTATCTGGTCACAACCCTCTGGTCATTGAGGTTGCATTTCAAGACAATTAAAGCATCATGACATGACTTTTATCTTCAAAAATTTAAGTCACAAAAGTTTTCCACATCAAGCAAAAGATTATAAAAATTGGGTGTTTCTAGCTTCATAAAGAGCATGGCACAATTAGTATACTGAATATATTACTATTTTTTCCCAGTCATTATAGTTTCTTTCTACAAAGAACAAAACAAAGTAGTATAGCCTCAAAAATCTACTGATAAATTAGATCTATGGTCAGTTATTTAAAAAGATACATAAATCCATATATCTTTTCTAAAGACAGAAGCAAAGCAAGAATCAGACCAACAACTCTTTGCTGTTGTGTGGTAAAACTAAACTCTTAAACAGAGAAAATGATTTAATATTAAATTTTTCTTATCTTTTAAGATTTAACTTCTGTGAACATCATAAAAGATTTGCACCACCTGGTGGAAAAGCAAAGATTCAAACACAGTTAAATCTCTTTATTATAGAGTGTTTCTTATCTCCTTTTGGATCAAAGACCCTTTTAGGACTCTGATGAAAGACAGGATCCCTTCCTCTCCAAAAAGCAGGCATATGCATGCACACTCACACAGGAGCACAAACACACAGATAATAAGCAGTTTTGCCAAGTCCTACACACATCAGTAGAAAACCTTCATCTGTCTTTGGGCTTGTATTTCCCTCTGTCTGCCCAGCATCAGAATCCTCGCCCCATAGTCAGGAAAACACTTTTGTGTGAGTCCTGTCGGCAGGCAGGCCAGATGCTTGTCTTCCCTGAACTGTGGCCAGGCCACAGCCAGGCCAGGCACCCAGTGCAGGCTCTCAGGGGGGTCTGATGCTCCCACTCAGGTGCCAGCCAGGATGCAAGCTGCTCCTGGGCCATAATCTCCCATGTTCTGGCTGCACAGCTTCCCCTGGTTCCTAGCTGTCTTTTAAACACAGATACCCACCTGTGTTGGGGATTATGTCAGCAAAATGATACCCTTCCAGTGAATTCTTACTCTGAGTTAAAGAGTCTGCTTCCACTCTTTGCAATCAAGAAGCCTGACTGCGCACTACTTTATTACAAGCGTCTGCCAGGACCACCCCTCCCCATACGCACACAGCCAACCAATCATATGGCCTTCTACACAATGGAATAGATTTAAAGAGCTATTAGAAGTGATGATAAGGAGAGGGGATGACCAGTGGCAACACGCAAGAATATCACTTTTATTAGACCTGAAGTAGGATTCCTGCAACACAGCCCCAAAGAGAGGCTTGTTTACCAGGATGGCTTCCACATGGCTCTGGTTGGCATTTGAGGCAATTAGGTATATTGTCCTTTTAAGTCATGATCTTTGATAAACAGTGTGGTTTCAACCAAAGGTGACTGGCAAACACATAAGGAAAGGAAACTGGTAAAGAAGAGCTAAGTGGCTAAAAGACAATGCCTATTGATATACGTGTGTCTTTAATCAACAAAATAAAGGCCTGTACCATCTTCCCTTCAGGGGTGAAGCATGAGGACAAATCTACCAATCAATGCTCCTTCAGCTTAGCTGACCAAGTATTCCAATTTGAAAAAGGCAATCTTGGTTTTTTATATAATCACAGGTCTGGGTTTTTTTGTTTGTTTCTTTGTTTGTTTTTAGTTTAAGTAGAAATAGACAAATCTAAGTCCTGTTCATTTAGATAAATGCATAAGAAAGATCAAGAAACAATAAGTAATTTGTCCAAGAACACACAGCTAGTTTCTGATAAGACTTAGGACTGAGGGGGTAACAACACCTATTCTATGCGCCAGCTACTCTGCCAGATATATTACCTAGGGTATACATTTTAATCCTCACCATAAATCTGTGATGGATGTATTACACTCATTTTATAATATAAAAAATGACACTCAGAAGTTAAATGCTTCATGCACAGAGCTCCTAAGAGGCAGAGTAGGGACTCAAAACTCTATTTGTTAATGTCTAATGTTCACTGTGATCTGTTCCTGGCTTTTGGGTTTGCAGAATGGAGGAGGATGGTTCATAACTTTTCCTGTGTGCTATGTGCCTTTGCAGTCTAGTAAAATCTATGGACCCCTTTTCAGAATGTTTTTAAATGCATAAAACACACAGTATAAAAAAGGAAAACAATTACACCAAAATACAGTTCTCATATATTAAAAAACACATTTGAGAAACGGTAATATCTGTGCTTCTTTATGAAAGCATTAAATAAGATCTAATAAAGCACCTAACAACTATTGTTCTTTGCTTTCAATAGAATGGACATCAATAGATCAAAACATTAAAACATAGCAACCTTGCATGATATTAATGTCTAAGAGACACACTATGTTCCTTAATTTTTTCTACATAGGATGCTTTACAAAAAGAAAAACAATAAACAGTAAAATTTATCATTTAGAATTCATTCTTCATGTTAAAGAACATTTAAAAACAAAACACTGCTACTACCCATTTCATACCCAAAATCCTTTCTTACAATATCCAGTGAAACATGTTCTTCAACCACATACACCTATACTATCCACAAATACATGCATATTCAGCATAACCTACAGCTCAGCAATAAAATGCAGAAAGAAATATGGTTTAATGGATCAGGAGTCAGAAAATCTAATTTTTGCCAATTCTCTGCAGTCTCAGGAAAATCGGCCATGATCAATCCACAAACGACCACAACAGCAAATACACAAACTGACAGAGATGAGTATTTCTTTTTATTCTGTGCACTTTACCTCATGTTTACTAAATAGCCAGGCAACCAAAAGTCCTCAACAATTAAGAGAACGGGGCATGACTAATAAGACAAATGATGCATATCACACTGCGAAAGATGAAAAAGCTGCAGGAATGAAAATGAAGCGGTCCTCTTCCATCCTAAGTACGCATACACCTCCTCCGTGACCTGCTCCTCGAAACCCACTCCGTCCCCTCTAACACTGCTCCTCATTGTTAAATTAACCCTGGAAAGAACTCAGTCCTTGGAAACATACATTTCGCCCACGACTCACACCCCACTCCTTTATTTGCACTGCTGCCTCTGCTCAGATTGCCTCCGCCCCAAGGATCTGGCCAACTCCTAATCATTCTCCAAGACGCAGCTCCCGCATCACCTCTGGAAAGTTACACTTTCAAACTGTGTTGTTAGCTGTTTATGCATCCGTCTGCAAGAACATATAAGATTAACTAAAGAGCTCTGCAGCCCCAGGGCCTACAACATACAGTGCCTAGAGCAAAGCCTGACAAATTAACCAGAGTCACAGAACAAATGCTCAATTGATCTATAAGTTAAAATTCTCATATCACTACCACCCCTAACAAAAGTATTTCCACTAAGATCGTGTATAACTGCATAATATATACACTACAGTTGTATTTTTACACAGAGTATTTTTCATGTTTCCACAGGATTTCAAAAATTATCATTTTTAATGCCTGCCAAAACATAGGGCATTAAATTCACTAGTCTACATTAAACAGCATCTAAGGCACTTCCACTAGTTTGCTATTAAAGATAACACCACAATGCAGATCTTTGGGCAGTATCTTTTTGTTTCTGTTGAGTCATTTCCTTGGGATAAATTTCAAGAAATAGTACACCTGGTCAAAGGTATTTTTATACCTTAGTATAAATCCCTTTAAAGCTCTACTATGTCATCAATAAATGAGTATATTTATTCCATACAACCTCAGCAACCCTGGGTGTTATTTCCTTAAAATATCAAATGCATTGGTAAATGCAAATTATCTCCACATTGTTCCCATTTTTACTTCTTATTACAGAAAATGTTTCCATATATTATTAATACTGTTATTTATAATTTCCTTTGTCCATTTATCTATTACCTATTCCTATATATTAGAATAAGCTGCCTTTTAAATATTAAATTTATCAGTTCTAAAATAAATATTTTATATTCTTATACCTGTCACGTCTTTGATTTCTGAGTTCTAATTCTCCAAACCTGAGATTGTAATCTCTCCAGAGGTGTAAGACGTTCTTTCACATCTCCTACTTTCTATATTTTGATTTTCCCTATGTCCACCCTAAAATTTATGTTGATTTGTGGGGATGGCTTTCAGTACTTCCCCCTTCAAACATCCACTCAGTTAATCCCAATATCATTTTTAAAAGAGCCTTCCCTGTTTATGTGTGTGCATTTATGTGGATATAACAATAATTCTAAAATTGTAAATGTCAGAAAATAAGATTCATTTTAGACATAGATTTTGGAAACAACCAACTTTACTGATATACACACAGGTCTAGAGAGTATAAGATTACACAAAAACCAAAATGGACTAAGTGCAATTTTTCGCTGAAATTAGATCTATCTAGATTTATCCTACCAACGGGTCCTGACACTACACCTCTCTAAACTGTTATTTCATAAAAAAGAAAGAAAAGTATGATTACAATTTTTCCTAAAACAGTAATGCAAGTAAATTTGAAAAGAACAAGGGACTTTTAAAAATGCTATCTTGTTTTCACTTTCATTAAGTCCAATCTGTACAATTCTATAGAAAAAATCAGGATACTTTTAGAAAGATTAATTTGTGACTCTGCCGAACAGATACACTACAACTTTATCTCACATTTCAAGTGGCCTGGGAATATCTGAACAGCTTTCAGTATCACAGATTAAACTCACAGATCAAGTTCAGCCAAGACTATCTAAGTGCATATACTTACCCATATACACTCTCCAGTACATATACATACACATTTTCTGTAACCAAAATTCATAATATCCACATCCATGAGGTGTCAGTAGCTCTTCATACATCTGGTACCAAGGACTTGATTCAGACGAATGGTATTTTTCCGAAATCTAACGTGTTCCCAGTGCCAAGCTTACCCGAGTTATTTTTTCCAGTATATTTTCACTGAGATCTTGCACTGCCAAGCTGTTCCAGTGGCATTTGTCAGGTCAGGATGCCACGTGCAGCCTGGTCCAACCCTCAAGTCAAGAAACCACACCGTCTGTCCAATTTATTCTCCTTAACCAAGTCTCTCACCCCTGACTTCCTCTTTCCTCTCCTTCAGGCACCCACAATGAGGGGGAACAGAAACATAAGCGTAGGTTTTATGAAACTGGGACTTGGAGAGCTAAGTCAATGTACATGTAGAAAGTAAAGAGAATTCTTGGGGTTCAGGGGCAGCTTTCTCATGGAATCAGAGAACACTGCCTCCCTTCTCAGTCTCTCCTGACAGTTTTCCCTGCTCCTTGCTCCGGGGCCCTTATCACTTTGCACTTGTTACACTCGTGGGCTTGTCTCATCTCTCCTATTGAGCTGCAGCGTTGGCGTGGCTGAGGCTGAGATGTATGCCAAGTCACACTGGTATCCCCCACAGCACTGAGGGGGCATGGTGTCATGCAGGGCCATTTACCAAACATTTGTAAGTGTACAAGAAAAATATTCAATCTACAAAGAATAACAGTCTAAATTTTTACTTCATTTAATGAACTTCTTCTAAAATTTTTATCAGAGATGGCTACCAAAAATATGATTTTTAAAACCCGAGGGAGGAAAAAGTAATCATTTTTATAAACCTGTTATAGACCCATCTCAAGAGACACATTTATCTCAGTGTTTAATATAAGTACAAGAGTCAGACTGACATGCATACATATATAACTCTGTGCTTGACTCCTGCAACAAATGCAGGTGCTGAAAGACCATTTAATGTTTATGAAATCCATTATTTAACTACAACACTTTGGCTATATCATGTACATTACTGGCATGCGTGAGTTGTTAAATCAGACCTCATTCCAGACAGCACATGGTTGCAACTCCAAGTGTGAGGCAACTGCCTATAAAATGTCCACATAATCCCGTCCACTCTTTAACGAGGGACTTCCTGATTTCACTTTACAACAAATGAGCTGTGAATCTTGATTTCCTATGTGCCTAAATCCCACAATGTCCATACTGCAAAATTTATACCTGTCCAGGTACTTTATTTTCAGGAATTACTCTCGATCAACACACTACCCACAACACCCACATTCTTCAGGAGTAAATTAAAGGCTTCCAAGCAACAGGAAGTGTCTAGAAATGAAATTTTAAAAAATTTAATAAAAATACTTACAAGATATTCTAGAATAAGGTATTCTACCAGGGTTAAGTAAAACACGAAGAGAAATTGTTAACTTGTTGGTTCTAAGAATCATATGAGGATATGGCTATTATTAAGAAGATCTGGAAGTACCGGAGTCCAATCATGTCCTCCCCAAAACTAAAGATGACATTAAAACCTAACGTAACCAAAGTTACTACTTCTTAAATGTCATAGGAAAGAACCTCCTAGGTTGAGCAGAGTGGGCTCTGGTCCAGCAAGGTCCAAGAACATTTCTTTGTAAATTCTTTGATAATCTCTATTAGAGACCTGTTTTGCCCCTTCCGATGACGGCCTGAGGATGTCTAGATAACAAGGCTACTTTCTCTTCTCCTGCAGACCTTCCACAGGATGAGCTTGTATATATCACACACACACACACACACACACACACACACACAAACACAGAGACATATACACACACACAAAGATGGTCCCCTACTTACGATGGGGTTACATCCTGATAAACCCATCATAAGTTGAAAATATTACAAGTAAAAAAAAATGCATTTAACATACCTAATCTACCAAACACCATAGCTTAACCTAGGCTCCCTTAAATGTGCTCAGAACACTTATGTTAGCCTACCGTTGGGCAAAATCATCTAACACAAAGCCTATTTTATAATGAAATGTTAGATATCTTATGTATTGAATAATGTACTGTAAAGTAAAAAACAGAATGGCTATATGGGTACCATTGTAAAGTCAAAAAATCACAAGACAAACCACCCTAAGTCGGGGACTGTCTATATATGAGCTCATTCACCACAAACTGGCAATAAAATGTTTCATTGTCACTTATAAGCACATAAAATTTAGACTTTAGAAAGACAATCACTATGAAATATCGGAAGCAGCTACGCTCACTACTATACCACCAACGCACTGCTATGAAATATTTGGAACTTTTGGATATCTGCAAAGAGCATTCAACCAAAATGTACTCTGAGAAAAATACATTGTGTGTTTCAATCACTGCATAAAGTACCAAAATTATTCTACAAAAAGAGGAGAAAAATGTAAGCAGCAAAGCTAGGGAAAACAAGGAGATAAATCTGGTGAAGAAACAGTTACCAAACCCCCTCCCAACACAAACTTGTCAGGTGGGTAAACTAACATTTGCTGAGTATCTACTAAGTGCCAGATGTTTTATCTATGTTATATTTGGTCTTCAAAATAACCCCAAAAATAGGTTTTATTTTATCCAGTTTAAGGTGAGAAAACAAGTTCAGAGATATCAAGTAACATTCTGCCAGTCACAGACCTAACACGCCATAGAACCAGGATTCATCCCAATTTCACAACCCTTGCTTTTTTTTCCAACTAAACTACAGTTTCAGTGAGAGAAGCTTAGATATTAAAGTTATCAGTGAGCTAATACTTGCATCAGTAGTATGGATTTTAAATATCAATAATGCCTGCAACAGTATCTAAAAAGCACAATCATCTATTTCTACTTTTTAAACAGCATCTACATATTCTGCCAACTTGATGAGTCTCTATGAGAAGTCTTAAGCAAGAAGCCTGTTGTTAACTTGTGCAATTTGATGTTCTCGGGTGCCACAGGCGATGCTCTGTACACATTCATAGGAAACACAGCTAGGGCAAAGTGAGGAGGCGAGAAGTCCCCAAAACACAACCATGAAGCCAGACAAAACTGTCAAGAACAACCACTGTCAGTGCCCTGGAAATCAACCAAACAACGAGAGCCACACTAAACACATCATACTCAAATTGTTGAAAGATGAAGAAAAAAACCTGGAAAGCATCATGCAAAAAACAATTCATCTCACACAGGAAAACAAACAAACAAACACAATAAATAAACAGCTGACTTCTCATCAAAAACAACAGAGGCCAGAAGAAGACTCAGAGTACAGAAAGAAAAACAGCAAAAACCCTATCAACCAAGATTTCTATATCCAGAAAACTAGTCTTCAAAACTGAAGGAGAAATAAAGACATGTCATGAATTTTTAAAAAGCAGTTTTGTTCCTAGAAAATCTGCCTTACAAAAAATGCTATAAGAAATCCTTCAGGTTGAATAAAAGTGACATAAGAGACAACATGAATCCACAGAGAAAACTGAGGAGTGCTGGAGATGATAAATACGTTGGTAGATATAAAACTCCTAGTATTTTTTCTCATTTCTTATCATAAATTGGTTAAAAAACATTGTACAAAGCGGTGATTTAACACTGTATATAGCTGGCTTTATAACACATAAGGATCAAACATATACGACAATAGCATAAAAGAAGGAAGAAAAGGAGATACTAGAACAAAGTTTCCACATTTTACCAGAGTTCAGTTAGTACTATTTTCAAGTAGAGAGTGATACATTAAGATAAATATTATAATCTCTAGAGCAGCCACCAGGAAATTATTCAAAAGTATATTTAAAAATAAAAAGAAATCAAATCTTACACTAAAAAATTTAACACAAAATAAGACAATGAAGGACTTAGAGGAACAAAATTATGAAGCAAACAGAAAAGAAATAGCAAATGGCAGACATGAATCCAACAATAACAAAAAACATATCAATGTGATGGAATAAACACCCACTCAAATGGCAGATTGTCAGACTGGATATAAAACCAATTGCAACTACACGCTGTCCACAAGAAACATACCTTAGTTTCAAAGAAACAACAAGTTCAAAGTAAAAGGACAGGAAAACATATGCCATGAAAATAGTAACTCTAAAAGAGCTGGAGTCTCCATAGTACTATCAGGTAAAATAGATGTTAACAACCAACTTGACCTGAGATTTATAGAACACTCCACGTAACTGCAAATTTGTACAAGGCTGCTTATGGCAACATTATTCATACAAGCCAAACACTGAATATAACCCAAATGTCTGTCAACTGGTGAATGGATCAATAAAATGCAGTATATTCACGTAAGAGAATATTACTTGGTAACAAAAGGTAACAAAGATCCTGATATATGCTATGATGTAGATGAATCTCAAACATACTACGCCAAATGAAAAAAGCTAACTGTAACCACCATATATTGTACAATTCCATTTATTAAGTGTCCAGAAGAGAGCCAGAAAACAGACCAGCAGTTGGTAGGGCTAATAGTGGGAGCGAGGATTGACTGCAAATAGGCACAAGGAAATACTGGGGGTGACAGACACGTTCCAAAACTGCACTATGGTAAAGGTTGGCCAATCCTATAAATTCACTAGGTATCATTGAAATCTATACTTAAAATGGGTGAATTTTATTGAATATAAATTATATCTTAATAAGGCTGTAAAAGAAAAAATACACCACACAGCAGTATGACTGAGGCAGTAAGCTACTATCTGGAGACTGAAAAAGTTCATCTTTCCATGAAAGAGTGTATCACCAAATACAAAATTACTGCAAACTCTAGCTCCTCCAAGAAGATGTCAGTGTGAATGCTCAACACATAACTCATCACACACACACACGGCATTAATTCCATCAAAACATAGCAAATCCACTTAAACGATCAACATACAGAATGCCAAATAATGCATTTCCCCCCTTGGCTATGCAGCCAGACATCTCCTCATATAAGTTAATTGAATATATACTTAAATGTTCAGTCATCAAAGATTTGCACAGCTGTCTGGACTTCCAGGTATAAGCCGTTATGGTCTTTACATCTTCGGCTATAAATTTTCTGGAAGACAGAACTGGGTTGTTGCCCTCCACAACATGTCCACCTCATCACAGCAGGGCCACACAAGTCTGGACAGAGGCTTCTGAGTGTTGGCCACCCAAGGAGCCCCTTGTTTCCACCATACTTCATGACCACTCTCTACGCTGAGAAAGGAAACATGTTAACAGTTACTGATTCTCTGTTTTTGAGTCATGTGTTAACACTGGCATGTACCAAAATAAAGAGGCTAACAATCGCTGGGCGTAGTGGCTCACGCCTGTAATCTTAGCACTCTGGGAGGCCAAGGCAGGCCGACTGCTCAAGGTCAGGAGTTCGAAACTAGCCTGAGCAAGAGCGAGACCTCATCTCTACTATAAATAGAAAGAAATTAATTGGCCAACTAAAAATATATAGAAAAATTAGCCGGGCATGGTGGTGCATGCCTGTAGTCCCAGCTACTCAGGAGGCTGAGGCAGAAGGATTGCTTGAGCCCAGGAGTTTGAGGTTGCTGTGAGCTAGCCTGATGCCACAGCACTCACTCTAGCCCGGGCAACAAAGTGAGACTCTGTCTCAAAAAAAAAAAAAAA
>CAUYRT010088931.1:0-26850 GCA_963574885.1 Lepilemur ruficaudatus | reverse complement strand
ATTAATTTCTTTTTATTTATAGTAGAGACGGGGTCTCGCTCTTGCTCAGGCTGGTCTTGAACTCCTGACCTTCAGCTATCCACCCGCCTCGGCCTCCCAGAGTGCTAGGATTACAGGCGTGAGCCACCGCGCCCGGCCTGAGATCCCTTTATATACTCTCTTGGCTCAGACTCAAACCCCACGGTGGGGCCACCCTTTCCACATCTATCTCCACGAGTTACTGAGACCTTTTGTTAATGTGTAGGGGACTCTGGTCTGCTCTTGGACTAGTGGCTGGTGTACTTTGTCTTAATGTCTTAAGCAACTCAAGGATGGGATGTTACTGGTGTGTTGTGAGTTAGTGAAGAACGGCGCACCCCTTACTGGACTCCGTGAGTGGCTGAATCATTATCTAGTTGTTGCCTGGGGAGACAACTAAATTCAGCTGGTTCTAGAAATAAGAACAAAACCAGTCTGACACTAGAAGTTGACATCTGCTGCTTTGCCAAATGTGATTTCGTTAAGTCTGTCCCTGACAGATGAGATCCTTGTAGCCAGTGCTTGCCTAGCCAGGGAACAAAACAAGACAGGAATGGCCGAGTGGGGGCATGTTGCCCCTGGGAAAGTCTGGGCTGGGGAATCCAGGGGACCTCCCACCATTACCAAATACCCTATTCTTTTTAATTTCAGGATATTTTGAGGGTACAAACATTTTGGTTACATTTTATGTCTTTGCCTCACCCAAGAGCGAGAATTAGTGGCATGCCCTTCCCCTCTACAATGCTCATTTAGTTGTGAGTTTACCCCCAATCCCCTAATCCCTGGAGAATATTACTACAGTGTGAGCACCATAGCAAATACCCTGTTCTTGACAAGACAAATGAAAATCCTTGTCCCCAGTGCTGAGCCCATTGGATCCATCAGATGAATGGCCTCAGGCCTTGTCCCTTTTCACAGGCCCACTTCAAAGCAGGACATCTTTATGACCTGAACCTGCTGTAAGCTACTTTGAACAACTATAGGAGTTAGTTTCCTGAGAGGCTTTCTGGGAATTATGAAATGCACATGGGTATGGTATCCCCAAAGCTCAAAGCAGAACAAGTGCTTGGAGTGATCTGAATGGCCCCCTTGCCAATCACTAGCCTTGCACCTTTCTGCAGGTGAGCCTCTGAAAGCCTCAGTTCCTAATGCACCACACAGGGACTGTAAAAACAATGTCCTTCTTGCCATCTCTTGTGAAGATTAGCCAGTGTCCAGAGCCTAGTGGGAAGCAGGCCTGGGGTCATGGTGTTAACTGATACCACCTGTCATCATCCAGGTCACATGGGCTCCTCTGCTGTCACGGTAGAAATGGAACCTCTGCCCAGGAGACTTCTGAGCCACAGGGCTTTTCCTGGGGCTTGGGTTCGCCTGGCTCCTTTCCTTTCCTCTCCTCATCTTCCTGGGTCGCCACCATCTACCTTTGTCCACAGAACACTCTGATCTGGCTGCTCAGTGCTGACTGTTCCCATCGTAATGTTTTAAATAGGTAGTCCATTTACACGGCTCACAAGTTTTAAAGGAGTTAAAAGTCTTGCATGCCTGACCACCACCAAGCCCAGCTTATCCTGTGAGTACCACTGTTAGTTTGTTCCTTGGGTATCCTTCCAGATGATTTATGCACATACAGTTACATGTGTATATATGAGTGTATATGTAATTTTTCTTTTTTACTCACGTGATACCAGACAAGTATATTTGAGGAACACTTATCTGGGCTGAAGGATACAAGAGACTTGTATCCTTGGACTGTGTCATCCCAGAAATCAGAGTATTTGTAAAAGGTGAACCGAGAATTGGGGGATGTTTTTGCAGTCATATTCCTTTTGAATAAGACACTTTTACTTGATTGCAACATACTGGAATTCTAGTTTTCTATACCAGTCAAACTGAAATTCCTCCCTTACTGCAAATGCCCAGCTAATCTGAAAGCACAACCAGATCTTTTTGAGTTATCTTTCTGATTTGTGACAGGGTGTTCAAGAGCAGGCTGTGCCACTCCCCCAGCTGTGAGCAGCCTCTGCAGGTGCCTGGACAAGCTGCCATCCCTCCATCTTGGCCAATCCCAAGTGAGGACCAAAAGTCCAGCGGTCAAGTCTGGCTGCAACACAGGATCTCTTAGGTGAGCTCCTTTGCCGCTGTTCATGTGAGCAGCAGCAACTGAAAGAAATTTGGTGGAGCAGATGCCTCAGCTACTGAGCAAAGTGGAAGCAAATCTCATGATTAACTGTAAATACCTCTGTGCCACTTCATGAGTTTGCTCCTCTCCCTCCCCATTCTTTACACACAAGCTTTGAAAAGTTGTACAGAATTTTCCCTTCGCCCTTTTCCATCTGACAACACAGATTATCCTACCAAAATATTTCTGTTAACTTTCATCTCTTGTGGGGACAAAAACTAAGTTAAATCTGCTTCCTCCAGGCAGCCCTGGGGGAAGGGATACGGACTGGTGCCTCACTCCCAGCAGCAGCCTGGTGCCTCTCCGGGCTCACCCCCTTCCTGGCATGCTTCCCCCCGTGCCCAGTGGCAGCCCAGATCTTTACCTGGATTAAAACTGTGCCCCAACCTGAGTGTATAAACCCCACCCATCTGGCACTTGTGGAATCTCTGTCCCTAGGTTAGTCTTTCCCAGTAGCTGTGATGAATTTCTCAAGATGAACATGTCTAGACTCATGTCTGAATTCCGGTGAAATATGCACTTTGATAACCTGGGAAATGCCAGGTCACGGTTCTTTGAGTAACAAAGGATTCCATATGTATGGATTGTGCTTCCACTTGAATAGGAATACCTGGAGAAAAATAAAGGAGCTTACTCCTAAGTTCAGCATTAGAGCCCAAATTGTTAAAAGACGCAAAGTTTTGTCCCAGGTTTTAGGCCAGGCATCAGCACTCTTGGCTTACCAATCTAGTCCTCACTTCTGTAGCTCTATGGTCAGGGAGAGCACACTACTTGCTCCAGGGACATGCTGTACCTAGAGCATGGGCCCCACCAGTGTCAGGGGACCTGTTTGTGCTTTGAGGAAGCCCTCAGCTCCTGTGCCAGTCCAAGGCTGGAACACCTGTGCCTCAGGCCCACTACACACGTTCTTTTCCATCTGCCCTTTCCTCCCAGGCCCCTGCCAGAGTGGGTGGGGCAGGTATGGCCAGTGTTAGAAGTCCCTCCTGGTGACAGCCAGTCTTCCTAGAGTGTTGCTGGGAACTGTTGTCTCTGGATCTCTTGACAGATCATTGCCAAGAAGGGGGGCACTTCAGTCTTGTTGGTTATCCTCTGGGGTTTATTCACTAGATATCACTCCCTCAAAAAAAGGTTTATGAAATGCTGAGCCTCAGGTTTCATAGACGTGTTTGTACGCTAAGAATTCTGCAGCAGAATATTTTTAAACATCCGCAGTTTTTTGTAAGCTATATTTTTGTATATTTAAGTGCTATTTTAAAAATTTTAATGCATTTTGCTAATCAGTCTTGTTTAAAAAATAAAACATGCATGTAATTGACAAACACATGTAAATATAAAGATTTTGAAAATATTTCATATTGAACGTGTACCTTTGAACTCAGTTACCCATACACCATTTAAGCTCTGCAAGTGTGAATACCAGTGCTCAGGGCAATTTGAAGTAGCAGAACTGAGCTTGGTCTCTCCATACGCCACACCACCCTGAGGACCTGCCCCAACCCAACCTCCTAGCTGTATCCCATGCCTAGAAGTAACTATTCTAGAAGGAGAAAAAAATCTCTGGGTCCAAAGTTGTGCTGTGGCTGCTGCCGATCTCCTCCCCACCCCCGACTAGGACCTCGGCAGTTCAGCTTCTACCCCACAGCTTCAGGGAAAGTGCACCCATCCAGGCCAGTCAGGACTTTGCAGCCAAATCTGGGCAACCTCTTAACCCAGGTGCCTAGAGAGCTGCGTTCCCATCTCCTGAGCCACAGGCAGGCCCTGGCGGCCCCACTCCGAGCAGGCTTCAGTTTTCTTTGCAGCTGCTTCCTTCACTGCCCATCTCTTCATTGTTTCTCTTACTCTACTTTAGAATTCACTAAATTCCCTCACTTTACCCACTTACATGCCCATCATCCTCAGCTCTCTCCCTTCAGCCCAAGTATTCAGTGCCTATTTGGTATTTCAGTATCAGGCAGTCTAACACCAAGCCCAGTGCCCTGGTGACAGCTCCCTGTCCCTTCCCGCCCATGTCTAGTCACCACATCCCAACAGCCCTTAGCACTTTCTCTCCACTCTGGTCACCCACACCTCCATCTTCAGGCCACCTTCCTTTCTCACGTGGATCATGGCCACAGTCCCCCTTGAAACCTCTAGATGGAGAAGTAGGAGGTGGAAACAGAAGGGACAGCTGCTAAGAGAAGACAGGGTGGCAGCAATGGCAATTGGAGACTGAGTTTGCAGGCACTTCACCAGCTGAAGGTGGAGACACAAGAGTAAGCTGGGACAAGGATGTGGACATTTCTACATAGAGTAGGCCTTGGAGATCCACAAGTGGAGAAGACAATGTCCAGGTGGAGCTCAGAGGCCAGGGCCAGCTGGGGTGCTCCCTGGAAATCAAGGTAAGTGCTGATGACTGCTTTGGAACATCTAGAACTGAGCCTGAGGACAGGCAATATCTGCCATCAGAGGCCGAGGTGGCAGAGACAGAGGAGCCTGGAGGGCAGGACAGGCCAAGAGGGGTATGCCATGTTAGAACTGAGAAAGATGAGACCCTGAAACATCCCTCAGATTCAGCAGCATGGATTACTGGCAATGTCAAGAACCCTCCATGGAGTAACAGGCAGGCTGAAAGTGAGGAAATCCAGAGAGATAAGTGGTGGGTCCAGGGAGGAGGAAGGCAACAGCCAGAGAAAGGGAAGTGGACACTGTCTTCCTCACTCAAGCTCTGGGGCAGGCAGACCTGGGTTTGAGCTGCCCTTTCCCAACTGCGTGAACTTGGGCAGCTTTGCCCCTCTGGGCTTCAGCTTCCTTATGTTATGTTGGATTGTATAAACAGCAAGAGATGACCCAGGTAGAGCACTGGTTACATCCCCTAAATGCAGTAGGGACAGGCAGGCCCAGGAAGCAAGTTCACAGGAATCTTCCCAGGGAGGGGGCAGTTGGCGCACAGGCTTTGAGAAGCACCCATGTGGTAGAAGTGGGTGGACGGTGGTCCATCTTTGGTGGCCACCAAACATGCAGCTGGGTGCAGAGAAGGGCAGAGGGACACAGGGTTAGGTCCTCTGAGGTGACTCTGCCAGGAGCCTGCAAGAACAGCAGGAGCGGGAGATGAGAGTCACCACTGTCCAGGAGGCACCATCGCCCTCCCTGCTGCATCCCTCCTGCTCTGTGCTCATGCAAGGTCCTGGCTCATCAGCACCCACATCCAAGGTGCACCAAGGCACATGCAAAAAGGCGGCAAACTGGCCGCCCCTTGGGAAACAGCAGTGAGTCGACCCCGCCCTCACATCCGAGCTCCCCATACTGGGGTAGGGGGTGGGGGGGTGGGACAGACAAACACAGCACCTCTGCTGCCTACCCAGCCCATCCCCCAGCACCCTGCCCACCTGCCAAAAGAAAGAAACTGAGGGGCATGAGCCATGGGGTTTATCCTTGCAGTTTCCAAGGCTTTGTACAGGCCCTTCCTTGCCTTCAACAGCAATGCAGGTACCATTTAAGATACAAAAGCTGTACTCTCCCCCAGGAGTGAGATTATTCTGCACAGCAGAAAGAAAAGGTTCAACCAAAATGCCATCCGAATCTCTCCTCAAGCAGGCTTCTAAGCGGACACCAGTGCCCTGGGGGACCCCTGCCCCACCAGGAGTTCATCAATGGATACTTCAATCCCTCCTTTCTATACCTGAAAGAATAACCAGATTTTCAGGGCTCCCCTGAAGAGGTATCAATTCTAGAGGCCCTTTTATATGGTGTTAGTCTCCAGATTGTGCTTTTTCTACCAGCTTACCTGCTTTCATCAGATAAATAACCCCCCCACACACAACTACCCAAGAAAATTCTTTTCGGAAGTCTTGTCTTTCCAGACATTCCCAGGATTTACAGTATAAGGTGACATGAAACTGCCTTTACAAAAATTGCTTGTCAAGTTTCAGGTACAGAATTAACCTGCCCAATTAAGTTTGTAAAAGAACCTTGAAATAAAACATGTTTTTCAATATGTTCACACAAAGGCTTAATGCAAACCAGAGTAATGCACAGATAATCTCCAAGGCCACATTGACAAACCTGTGATTAGATTATAGCACACGGTAGCTTGCCTTACATTTAGCAAGTTCAAACAGGACACAAAACCATAGTCAGCTGAACACCGAACAGCTCGGCCCTGAAATGTCTCCAGAGTGATGCTGAGATTTCACACACACACAGCAGGTTTAACAGTGCTACACTGCAGAGCAGCTTACATACAGCAAATCCCACACTGCCTGGACATGGTCCACTTGTTGTTTTTAATATCTTTCTTTCTTGGTTGCTAGTTTAGACTGAATTTTTAAGGATTTATCTTGATGGCTTAGAAAAATACACTTGTCCTTTCTTGCTTTGATTCAGGTAGTACACAATCATAAAATTGAGTAAGTCTCTTAAAAAAACAAAGTCCACAGATCCCACTGTGAAACGTTCGGGAACCCCTCCCCAGGTAACAATCAGGGGATCTTCAACAGCTCAAGGAGTGCTCCAACGGCTCCAAAATAACCCTGAAAGAAAATATACCAAAAATAAGCAATGTTCCTTAGATATATTTAAATTACCATAAATATGATTACTAGTGTTCAAACCAACACTGCCCTTAACTCCTAGTACCCGCAGCAAGCCCAAGGCTGGCCTGAGGAGCTTCCCATCTGGGCAGGGAGGGTGGATATGTTACGGAACACCCCTGGCTTATCAGACCACTGTGACAAGAGCAAAACCAAACCCACAGTGGGGACTACAAGAGCTGAGGCCAGCAGTGGCTCAGTTAACTCTGGTAAGAAATGGTACCTGGGCTTTGTCCTGGGGAATGAGTACTTGAGAACCAGCAGAAGCCTGGAACTCTTCCAGACAACTCAACAATGGCAGTGAGATGGGACATGAAGTGCAACAAAGCAGGTGAAGCTAAGGGGGGCAGGTCACAGAGGACGAGGGTTGACTGGGCTGGAGTGGGGAGGAGGTAGGATGGATTCAACACTCACCTAAAGGAGGGGATGAGGGCAGTAGGGGAGGCCTGCAACACAGCCCTGAGAATGGGAACAAGAGGTGTGGAGAGCAAGGCCGGTGGGTACCCTACGGGATGTGGAAGGCTGAGGTGCCCGCACAGCCAAGGAGCTGTGCACAGGTGTAGGCAGCTCAGGAATGGATAACAGTGCCAAGTCAACGTGAATAGAGAAGCGCAGACCAAAGAGCAAAGTCTGAAGCACCACAAGAAGCTCCTGAGAGATGACAGAAGCAGCAGCTGCCAGTGGACAAGTACCATATAGTAAGTAGTCCAGGTCAAATGCAACCAAAAACCAAAACCAAGGATAAAATACTAAAGAAACAGACAAAATCCACACTGAAAGACCAGAAGTAATCAGAGAAGAATCCTCCAATGAGACAGAATCCATCAAGGTCCCCAAAGCATGAGATCAGGTGCTAAACTACTTTTAAAAAGAAATTATTAAAAAGGAATATGGAGAGATCCCCAAAGACTTGCTTATGGATTTAGAAAAAGAATGTACTAAAAGTCTCTGATATATCATAAATAACTACCATTCTATCTTTCAAGAAAAGCTTCAGGAAACAAGTGACCAAACAACAGAGAGGCTGAAGCCTGCCTTGTCACTATTTCTCAGTTTAAAGAAAAAAAGCCTGCCACACCATCTGTGTTATGAGGCTGCCAGTAGCTATAGGACTGGCACAGCTGAGCAAGGCTCAGGAACCCCCATCACAGTGAGAGCGTACAAATGCAAGGGTGTTCATTTTACAATAGTTAGCTATACATTTTGGTTTTGTTGGGTTTTTTTCAGAGACAGGGACTCACTATCACTCAGGCCAGATGGATGGATCATAGCTCACTGCAGTCTTGAACTTCTGAGCTCAAGTGATCCTCCTTACTCAGCCTCCCGAGTAACTGGGATACAGGCATGCGCTACCACGCACAGCTAATGCTTTTTTTTTTTTTCGTAGAGACAGAGTCTCAACTATGTTGCCTGGGCTTGTCTAAGACTCCTGGCCTCAAGCGATCCTCCCACCTCAGCCTCCCCAAAGTGCCAGGATTACAGGCGTGAGCCACCACACCTGCCCAATTTTGTTTCATGAGGCTTTCTGTACCTGTGTTTTATTTTACAATTTAAAAAAAAAAAAAAGATAAAATTAACCATTATAGAGTTCTGCTAAAGACCCAGAACCCATTATCAAGTAAAGAGAGAGAAGGCTGTTATAAGCTAAAACATGCTAAGATGAGAATAGTAAAGGATGAAAAGAGAAAGGCTTGAGAAGAATCTATACAAAACTTTCACAACAAAAGTTAAAATGATTCAACGTGAGTGCAGAAGAGTATTTCAAGACTCAGGCTAAAATAATCAAAGTTCCTTAAGTGTAGAGATCAATACTATAGTCAGAGGCCTGAATGCAAATGGAAAACACAGGGACAAATGGACCAGCAATGCTAACCACAGGGAAAAAAACAAAGTCAGCAGGCAAGAAGAATGACAAAATGTAAAAACAAAATTTCAAAAATTTTATAACTATTATAATATGAAGATATAAGTTCTTTTTAAAAAGTTACCATAAAAAACTAATCTCCATGTTCTACCTAGGAAAAGGTTCAACAAGAGGTAGAAATTAAGCAAGAGAAAAGTTATACTAAGATACAAATTAAATAGAGTTTTCTTAGTCGAATACAGAGCAAAATAGAGTTTTCTTAGTCTAATACAGAGCAAAATAAAATAAGTCAAAGATCGCAACAAACAAGAAGTATAAAGAAAGATTATGAGCTATAAGAAACTGAGTGGCAATTTGGTACTGATTTACTAAAGTAATAACATTACAAGAAAAAAATAAGTTAGATGACTTAAACTTTAAGCTTTTTGATATGGGAAATGTATATACTTTGGATTTTAACTACGAAGAACTTAAGGAATTTAAAAGGAAAAACTTAAAGCAACTTTAAAGGAAAAAGTAATCTCCTCTTTACCATTTCAAATCCTACTGTTTTCTGTCAATTCATATAAACGATGTTAAACTACATATGCACATATAGTTCTGAAAAATGTTCATGATAACACTATCTAAAATTCAACACTTGAAATAGTTCAACTTCCCAGCAACCAAAGGGAGGGAAGAGAACCCCTTCCATAGCTCTGGTTTTATTTTTCCCCCCAACAGGAAAAACAAAAGGGCAATTTCCAAGATAGTATATTGGGTTGAACAATTCAAGGACTCTTTTCCATTTTGTCATATCTAGCCTGCCTACATGTTGAGTTCTTATGATAGTACGGTTCTAGTCTGGTATGTTTTACTGATCTATTCATTTTTAAAACATACATCTTAAATAAATGGCACATGAATTATACTAATACATTAAAACTGGCGTCAAAAATATGAAAAAGCAAGACCCAGAGTAACTGCACTTTAACGCAATGGGAAAAATACAAAGGATAGTTCAGAAAAGAAGATGGCATCAGAAATGTAGGGGAATGTTCATCAAGGGCTTTTTTCTTTAAATTTGCTTAAACTTACAAGTAAATTAACCAAACCTACCTTGCGTTGTATCAGGTAAAAAATCGCTTTCAAGCATTATAAAGCAAGACCCCACATCATACAATTAATTACAAAGGGGGGGGGCACTGCAGCCCATTTCAGCTCTACTTCAAGTTCCACTACAGTGTGACCTGCAGCTCTCTGTGTATGTAACATACCACAAGAAACAAGTCAGCTTACCTCATGTTCCGAAAAAAGTGCTTTCAACTGCCCCTTGGACCAATAATCCAAAGCATATGCCAAAAGCCGCATGGCGATCGTATTAATTCTCAAGAAATTTCCAACAAATACCACCTGGTTAATGTTCTGAGCACACCAAAAAGAGGCAATTAGGTTTTCATCTTAATTTCTGTTTTCTCACATAAGCTACCCCAAACAGAACACCATGTGCATAGTTTTTAGCAGCACTTTGCTGATGAAATTTAACCCAGTTGGTCCAAGGTTACTTAAAATTTGCTCCCAGACAACTCTGGACCCACTGCAAAGCATGCCATAAAATGTCACAGGAGAAGAAAACAGATTAGGGAAAACATTTGTATTATATGAGACAAAAATAACTACTACTGAATAAAAAGTTCTATACAGGTAACTGAAAACAATAGTAAGACCCCCCCCGCCCCCCGTAACCCAAAAGAAGGGAAGTGACACAAACAAGCAAATTATACAAAAAATCTAACAGGAAAAAATTCAACTTCATTAATGATCAAAGAAAGCAAAATTTTAGACCTAATAAGCTAGCAAAAATACTAACTGAAGTTCTCCCAACATTAGTAAAGTTGCAGTAAAACTAATCCATTCATTCAATGCTAAAGATCTAAACCTGTGCAGCCCTTGTGCAAAGCATCATGGCAACACACATCAAGATTCATAAGCATGCTCAAATTCTTTGGACCAGAAATTTCACTCCTACATAAGCCCCATATCAAGAATAAAATCCAACCAAAGAATAGCTTCACGCTTAAAAATTCTTACTGCAGAGTTATTGGCAAGCAACCAAATGTCCAGCTCTAGGTAAATGATTTATGATATAAAAAAACTTGATCAAACATACAACCAGGAAATGTACAATATTTAAATACAAAATATAAATTGGTATGTACACCAACTAAAATATTTTAAAATACGTAAGCACAGGAAAGGGAACATGCAATAAAGAAAAAAGTGGTGTATGATATTCAAATGAAGAAATTTTTAATTGGTGCTGATACAGTATCTTTTTAATTAAAAATGAGACAAATCTTTTTGTGTTTTTTGAGGTTTCCTTTGAATCTGCATTCCTAGATTATCTATTTAAATAATTATTATAAAATATATACATAGGGAAAAGCCATAAACTGCATCAACTGGATCCTAGATCCTCTTTCCCCAAGGGCAGCCCATTCTTGGTTCTTTCATAGCCCTGTACAATGCTGCTTGACCTGAATGCTACAAGGCAGCACTGTAAAGAAGCTGAAAGCACAAAGACGCAGCTCTGCTGAGGTGGAGGGTGGGCATTCCTTGGCCTGCTCAGTCTTCTCCCAGCTTCAATGATTTCCTCTGGATTCCTTCCCAGGGCCTCTAGAGCTCAAGGATGAGTGTGGAGTCTACATTCAGCATTGTTATCCATCATCACTGCCAAAAGTCCCCATTATCTGGAACACGGGCTACCTTCCTACTTTCCTCCTCAAAAGGTGTCAGTTTACCTCTAGACAATGACAGTGTTTATCTTCAGTAAGAAAAAAAATCAATGAAGATTAATCTACATTTGAAGAATTTTAACTCTGCACCAAAACAAACTCCACCCCACAACTACATTTAAGCGCTGTTCTGAGAAAAAGACAGACATCATATGATGTCAGGGTGGGGCCCATTTAGAAGTTCAGTATTTTCCTTAGAGCAAATAAAGAAATCCATGCCCCCTTACTTCATTAAGGGCACACATTCTTGCTATTGAGCCAATGTTGTTGGTGATGGTGATCAAAGTTGCTCTGGCGAGGTCCTCTTTACTGACAGCCTCTCGCTTCTCCTTGCTCATCATGTTTCCAAAGCTGTGATGGGGGAAAAAAAATCCCATTGCTAAACCAAAGGCAACACAGTCCAAAAGAACTTGAATGTTACTTTACTGATATAAAATTGGCTTTTAGAACATTGTTCAAGTCTTCAAACTTCTTCTTACAATAATGGAACATCTGCTCAAAGAGAAATGCAACTTCAAATAGAGCTCTCAAGCATTCTAAATGAGCAGACAGCTTTTCCTGTGGTTTCTAATGAAATCCAACTTTGGTACCAGATATCTGCACATTCAGTTAGTATCTCATCAGATCCGCTGGAAGACACCAATGCTCCCGCAACCAGAGACAGTTCCAGGAAGATCCATACATGAGCAATTCATCTCAACCACACAGCTGTTCCACTCAGATGGACACATTCACATCTGGTAAACTGCTTTATCAGAGTAAAGCAAAGCAGAGACAGCTGAGTTCCAGAGTGAGCAGATTTCCCTAGAAGATAAAGTACTTCAAAGTATATGACCAGCAGAATTGCTGTATTAGTAACTGGACCAGAACAGAAAGCCAATTAATCAGAAAAGTTTAAGTTCCTTGTTTGGTGGGTGTGGGGGGGGGATCAAAACAGTAATAACCAATGAGCAAATGCTACAAACACAAAAAATGAAATCCACAGCATTTACTAAGTGCCTAAAATTAGTAAAGAAATATGCATGAGTGCCTACTATATTATTAAAAACCATGTTTCCCCAATATACAAAAAAAAATTTCTATCTCGAAATCTCAAAATGAAATTAAGAAAACAATTCCACTTATAATAGCATCAAAGAAAATAAAATGCTTAGGAATACATCTAACAAGAGTGTAACACTTGTACACTGAAATCTACAAAACACTGTTGAAAGCAGGCAAAGATCTAAATAAATGGAAATACATTCCACTTTCTTAGATCAAAAGACTTCGTATTAATATGGCTATATTCCCCAAATTGGTCAACAGATTCAATGCAATCCCTACCAAAATCCTAGTTGTCTTTTTTGTACACATTGCCAAGCTGGTCCTAAAATTCATATGGAAACTACTCAAGGGACCCAGAATATCCAAAACAATCTTGAAAAAGAAGAACAAGTTAGAGGACTCACTTCCTGATTTCAAAACTTAATACAAAGCTGCAGTAATCAAGGCAGTGTGGTACTGGCTTAAGGGCAGACATACATATCAATGGAACAGAATTGAGAGTTCAGAAATAAACCCAAACATCTATGGTCAACTGATTTTTGACAAAAGGGCCAAAAGAATTCAATAGGAAAAGAACAGTCTTTTCAACAAATGGTGCTGAGACAACTGGATATCCATATGCAAAAGAATGAATCCGGACCCACCTCACACCATACACAAAAATTAACTCAAAATGGATCACAAACCTAAATGCAAGAGCTAAAACTATAAAACTTTTAGAAGAAAACGAAAAGTAATTCATCATGATCTTAGATTAGGCAGTTTTTTCTTATGTACGACACCAAAAGAACAATAAAAGATAGGGAATTCTCATTTTCTGGAGGTTCCCATGTACACACATTAAATAAATTTGATTACTCTTTTTCTTTTTGAGACAGAGTCTCACTCTGTACGGGCTAGAGTACCGTGGCATAAGCCTAGCTCACAGCACCCTCAAACTCCTGGGCTCAAGCAATCCTACTGCCTCAACCTCCCGAGTAGCTGGGACTACAGGCATGTGCCACCATGCCCAGCTAATTTTTCTATATATTTTTAGTTGTGCAGCTAATTTCTTTCTATTTGTTTTGGTAGAGACAGGGTCTGACTCTTGCTCAGGCTGGTCTTGAACTCCTGAGCTCAAACAATCCTCCTGCCTCGGCCTCCCAGAGTGCTAGGATTACAGGCGTGAGCCACCACACCAGGCCTAATATTTAATATTTTATTCCTCTATTTCTTAGAACGCACATGCCCCCTTACCTTGAGGCCACAGCCCAGCCTGGCAGTCCAAACCTCTCATAGTCCCCTCCGTAAATGTCTCGCACTAGTTTATCCACTTTGGTACTATCTCCACGAGATGCCATTTCAAGAGCTTCTTCAAAAGTGGTACAGCCAGTAAGAAGACAGCAGAGACCAAAAAAAGTTCCTCCTCCAAGACTGTGAGTAAAAACAAATAAGGCAGTATTATAACATTTACAAATATAGGGATAAGAAGGTAACATTTATGAACCCCAAAACTATGTATCAATCCACTCTTGCCCCAACCCAATCATGCAAATGCCTTCCTCCCCTCCCCCCGCCGGTAGTTAACAGGTCTGTAAAAATATAAAAACAAGGCCGGGCGCGGTGGCTCACGCCTGTAATCCTAGCACTCTGGGAGGCTGAGGCGGGCGGATAGCTCAAGGTCACGAGTTCGAAACCAGCCTGACCAAGAGCGAGACCCCGTCTCAACTAAAAATAGAAACAAATTAATCGGCCAATTAAAAAAAAAATGTATAAAAAAAAATTAGCCGGGCATGGTGGCGCATGCCTGTAGTCCCAGCTACTGGGGAGGCTGAGGCAGAAGGATCCCTTGAGCCCAGGAGTGTGAGGTTGCTGTGAGCTAGCCCGGGCAACACAGTGAGACTCTGTCTCAAAAAAAAAAATAAAAATAAAAATAAAAATAAAATAAAAAAAATAAAAACAAGGTGCTTGGGTGTACATCTTTAAGATACTCACATGAGCCCACAAGAAAAGTGGCAAGACATAGGGGCTCACCTTCCTGCCCATGCCTGGATAGGAGTGAGTACAGTCTGAGTGTCTGCTGAGTATGAAGAGCCTCAGGTGCAAATCAGCCTAACACACCTGGGGTCAGGTTGGCACCTCCTCCCTTTCCCTCTCCAAGGGTACTCTCTGAGTCATTCTCATCCAAGCACCTAGATACTTTGGCACATCAGTCTCCCACCCCACCAGGCTCCTCCAGTAACGTAAACACATTCTCCCCCAAAATTACCCCTCTCATTCTTTAACTCATACCTGTTTAAAAAAAAAAAAACACTTGTTCATCCCAATCCCCAGATCCTTGTTTTCTCCTCGAGGAACCTCTGATCCTTAAACTAAAAGGATCTAATCTAATCTAATCTAATCTTCCATCTATTCCTCCCTCTCCAGACTACCCTCCCCCAGTCACTTTTCTATTGATCAGTACTTCAATTTCTAGATCTCATACCATCTCCCAGTCATATGTATGTATGTACGTATGTGTATGTGTGTACATGAGAAGACAGAAACATATACAATCTACACAGGTTTCAAAGCTGGGACCTTCCCTTGCCCTCCCCTAGTAACTTCAGCTACTTGGTATACGAATACCATAAATTACACCTAAGGGCAAGGGCTTAATGAGTCTGCCAATATGATATTTTATGCAACACCTATGGTAATACAATCTTGAACAACAGAGATTAAAGAAAAGTAGGTCATAAAATCAGAATTTTCAAGGAGAATTTGTTTGCATAATCCTAGAAGAATTTAAATCTTTCACATAAATTTTAACAGATTCTTGAAGGTTTAGTTATATGCAATACCTGAAAACTCAGTTAACCTATTATGATATTAACAATAAACAGGCTGGGCAGTGGCTCAAGCCTGTAATCCTAGCACTCCAGGAGGCCAAGAGGGGAGGAATGCTTGGGGCCAGGAGTTTAAGACCAGCCTGGGCAACATAGCTAGCAACATCATCTCTACAAAAAAAAATAAGAAAAAATTAGCCAGATGTGATGGCACACACATGTAGTTCCAGCTACTTGGGAGGCTGAGGCAAGAGGATCACTTGAGCCCAAGAGTTTGAGGTTGCAGTGAGCTATGATGATAGCACTACACTCTAGTCTGGGGACAGAAGAGACTCTGTCTCAAAAAAAACCAAAAAACAAAAACAAAAACGAATAAACAGGCCAGGTAGAGTGGTTCACTCCTATAATCCCAGCACTTTGAGAGGCCGAAGTCGGAGGATCACTTGAGAGGCCAGTAGTTTGAGACCAGCCTGGGCAAGACCTTCATCTCTAAAAAATATTTTTTTACAAATTAGTTGGGCATGGTGGTGTGCACCGATAGTCCTATCTACTTGGCATGCTGAGATGGGAGGATGACTTAAACCCAGGAGTTCAAGGCTGCAGTGAGCTATGATTGCCCCATTGCAATCCAGCCAGGGTGACAGAGCAAAACCCCATCTCTTTAAGATAACATAACATAAAATAACGTAAAATAAACAATGACTTTTACATAAAAGACTTACCTGGTGCCTGTGACCCGCTTGTAATTATCTTTGGAATATACTGCTAAAATGCTAACCCCTGAGCCAATGTTCACCAGAAGCAGAGGGTATGGATTTTTCAAATCAAATGGTAACTTCTGACATTTTTCAGAATCAGCAGGGTTTTCAAAATAATAGCATTGTGACCGTCCATTGAATCCAACTGAGTCAATGTATAAAATTCCTTTTATTAAACAATCTAGTTCGTCCAGTTTGCAAAGCTGAAGATCACCTATCTGTAATGAGATAAGAACGTATTCAGACTTGTCAACACGTTAACAGAAATAAAAATTCCATTCAGTAAGACATCTCCTCTACATTAAACAAACCATAAAATCATGCTCACAGATGTATATTATTTGTGCATGCTTTACAGATTTGGGAACAATGAACATAGGACAGAATACTGAGACAGACTTCTGCCCCCACAGACCCAAATAACACTCTACATACAAACCACTGGAGCAGCTGAAGTAGCGTGCCAAAACAAACACAAGTATTTATCAACTAGTCAAGCAAAAAACAAGGTCTCTGTCCACGGGGACAATGAAGCAGGTATGCAACTGACATTACAGCCCTATGAGAAAGCACTTAGTGACACACATCAAGAGCCAGGAGGCTCTGACATCTGCCTTCCAAAAGACCATCTTCGTCAGGAGTTCGAAACCAAAAGACCATCTTCAAGGTTACAGAGCATTATCAAGAGAAGCCTCACTTTATTATTTAACAACCTGAAGCCAAAGAGTTGAAAGTGTTC
This sequence comes from Lepilemur ruficaudatus, assembly GCA_963574885.1. Taxonomy (NCBI): domain Eukaryota; kingdom Metazoa; phylum Chordata; class Mammalia; order Primates; family Lepilemuridae; genus Lepilemur; species Lepilemur ruficaudatus. The sequence continues at coordinate 10,096 of CAUYRT010088931.1, read as the reverse complement.
AGTTAGAGGATTGGCCAGGTGCAGTGGCTCATGCCTGTAAACCCAGCACTGTGTAAGGCCCAGGCAGGATGATGGCTTGAGGCTAATAGTCTAAGACCAACCTGGACAACATTACTGAGACCCCATCCCTACCAAAAAAAAAAAAAATTAAACAGCTGGGCAGGGTGGTGCACGCCTGCAATCCCAGCTACTAGGGAAGCTGGTGTGGGGAGGATCACTTGAGTTCAGGAATTGGAGGCTACAGTGAGCTATGACTGTGCCACTGCACTCCAGCCTGGGTGATAAAACGAGACCCTGGCTCTTTCAAACCCAAAACAAAAAAAAGGGCAAGTTGGTTTTTTGGGGTTTTTTGCTTTCTAGTAGAAGCCAAGAGTTCAAGGGGATTTCAGCATTATCAAAATTTAAACCGTTTTTTATCAACTTAATTTCATTTAAATAATAAGGGAATCATTAGATTATTCATACTATGGAACACTGTATAACAATTAAAAATGAAAGGGATCTACATGTACTAAAGTGAGAAGGACTCCAAGACATGTCAAAAAAGCAAGCTGAGAAACATTTTATAAAATATAATAATCCAATTGGCCCATTTTTAAAACCACACGTATATGCATACGTAGGTGTGATACAGTCATGCATAGAAAAATTTAAAAGATGCATAAACTTTTAACAGTGATGTCTTTGAAGAGATGGCACACACATCCACATTTGACTCTGTATATTTCAATCTACTGTGGAAGACAGAAAAGTTAACAGGTAACTTTATCTTAATCCTTAATTAATTTAACCCCTAATTAAGAACATTACTCCTCTGACCAAACCAAAGGCCTTTCTTTCGGTGTTTATCACTGTCCTTATTTCATCTGGCCACCCCCTCATACCAAGATGAATTCTATGCTGACTTCCAGACATTTGCATCTCAAAGTTCCAGTATCTTCATTTCAAAGCCAAGTCATTTTATATTGGTGTTCTACTGAAATCCAAGTAGTTTTCTGACACTGTATGTAAAATCAATTTTTCCTTTTATCTTTCCCATAATTCATGTTATCCTAAAATGTCCTACTGTGCTATTAATTCCTAATGAATCTCAGCCTAATTGATATATTAATATTTAGATAACTGAATCCATAGTTAATTTCACTAACCCACATTATTCAGGATACAATAAGCAAACAACAACATAAAGCAAGGAAATCTGATTCACATTAAAAAAGAAACAAGGCAGCCAGGGTGCCTATAGTCCCAGCTACTCAGGAGGCTGAGCTGAGGTGGGAGGATCTCTTGAGCCCACCAGTTTGAGGCCAGCCTGAGCAACATAGTGAGACCCCATCTCGAAAAATTAATTTTTTAAGCAAAACAGGATAAACTCAGCATTTAAAAAAAAATTTCACTGTGGTTTATTAAATATTGGTTTATTAAATATTGAGTCACTCCTAATGCACAAACAGGATTTAATAGGCATTTCATTTTCAGACAATTTTTAAGAACAGCCCTGGTGCACACAAATAAGAAACCCCAATAGCCTAAGAACCAATTCCTAAGGTATAAAATCCACTTTGCACCCTCTCCTCCTATGATTACCACACAATGCTGAGCCTTTGCTAACAGCTTGACTGGTTTTCAAACACGTTCCAAAGAGTACCTCTACCAGGTTCTGGGAATAGAGGTTTTCTCCTTTACCTATCAGTCATGATCCAGAGTCCACTATGAGATTTTCACAAAGGAGGGAAACCGTCTCTCCTCCTCCGCCTGTACTCACAGGTGAAAAAGAAACCACTGAAAACCAAGAACCAAGAAAAATCCAAACAAAGAATATAAAACCTTTTAAATAATTCACATCCATTCTATATTAAGATTACTATGGCCAGTTTCAAAAAAAAGTCAGAAGACAGAGGACAAAGAATGAGGCCAAGGTCACAAACCATACAATGACACACAGGAGGAAAAAAAGACATGTAGAATAACAAAAGGCACAATCTCCTTTGGACTAACATTCTGACTTGGTGGCATGAAAAACACGGTCACTGAAGACATTTTAAATCTATACTGCACCCTGAAGGTCATGGTCTTGATCAATTCATTTGTCAGTTCTACCAACTACCCCTACCATCCACCCTCACAGGACCTAGCCTCAAGGCCGTGCTCAGTGTTCACTGAATGAAAGCAAAAACTGACTGCCCCTAGAGGCCAGACATGGTTGAGAGACTCCAGTTAACAAGAATGCAGCACAAGACACATCAGAAGGCACTGGGAGAGGAGGGCTCTGCACTCAGCCATCTCAGACTAGCTCAGAGGCCTGAAAACACCACATTTGACCAGAGTTCCTTATTTTTTCAATTAGTGAACATGCCAGGAAAACAACTAAGGGAGACAAGAGAAATTCCATGGTAGACAACATTATAATTTTATGACATGAAATGACATGATTTTTAAAAATTATTTTCAGTCTCATTATTCAAGATTTAATGATGTTGCTCCTCATAGGTAGTTCCTTACTCTGCTTATCATAGATTAACTAATTTTTCATACTAAAAGAACAATAAAATACTACACTTTTAGTGGTTTTGATTCTCACCCATACATCTGAACTGGGCAAAAGTAAACTATACAACAATCTCTAGGATGACTAATTCCTGACTATCACTATTTACATTTAATCTTCACTTGACTCAAGAAAATTCAAGTTCCATTAGAGATGGAAATGATTCCACCATTTGCTATTGGTATTATTTTTAACAATCAAATTACCATGAATTTTATATAAGCTAAAAAAATGCATACTGTGAGAAAATCCTGCTCAAATTTGTACGCTCCACCTCCAGTGGCACAAAAGACAGTGTGGAGACTTGAGAAGTTTTTATCTCTGCCCATTTGAATAAAAGCAGGCATGTCATGAGTGGGAAAGCGTATAAAGTGCAGATTGCCTTTGCGTCCACACAGAGTCAGGTCCTTCAGCTCGAGGTGCACGTCCCGAATGCCCGTGGACCCATAAGCCACATTAGAGGTCAGGTACTTCCGAATACTTTTAAGACTTTCTACTTCCTCCTCTTCTTCTTCAGCAGTGATGTCTTTGGGTTCAAAATAAACCAGCTTGACCAGGGTTCCACCAATATCCAAGCCAAACCATGGAAAAACTAAATGGGGAAGAAAAAGAAGTCAGAACAGCTTTTTTCTAAAAACTAAATTTACACTTACTAGAATAGCAACTTCTTTCATACCCTGTGGTTTCCAAGGGATATAATTCTAAATAAAAATGTTTTTGGGAAAAGAAATGTTCTGATTTGGAAGCACATCTTTAAAAGAAAAAAAAATGGACAAAGATCGAAAAGATAAATATCGAAGTACTGCACCAACCCCTAACCTTCCTGTACAGACAAGCCCAAACTGCACTATAAAATATTTTTAAAACAAGAAAATGTCTACCATTAGCTTAAATTCTGAAAAACAAAGATTGAAAATGAAGCCCATTGGCCTAAAGAAGAAATGTTCAGACTTCAGAGCTCCAGTTTAATACTCAAACTAGAGATAGAAGAAATTCCCAACCCTGTGTAACATAAGCTCCAGTTGTCAATTTCACTTTCAAAATTTGGTATCCCAAAAATAAAAGGTTTCAGTGGACTTTAAGTTAACTTCTGTTCCCCCAAAGAAATCCTTACCAAAAAAAAATGACTTCGAGATTGGATCAAGATGGACCACACAGACATACAGATGGTCCCCAACTTAACAATGGTTCAACATAACAATTTTTCAATTTACACAATGATGCAAAAGCAATAGGCATTTGGTATGAACTATACTTCCAGTACCCATTCTGTTTTTCATTTTCAGTACAGTATTCAATAAATTACATGAGATATTCAATACTTTATTATAAAATTGGCTTTGTGCTAGATGATTCTGCCCAACTCTAGGCTAATCTAAATGCTCTGAGCATGTTTAAGGTAGGCTAGGCTAAGCTACAATGTTCAGTAGGTTAGGTGTACATATTAAATGCATTTTGCACTCCCCAACTACTGGGGAGGCTGAGGCAGGAGGATTGCTTCAGCCCGGGAGTTTGAGGTTGCTGTGAGCTAGGCTGACGCCACGGCACTCTAGCCTGGGCAACAGAGTGAGATTCTGTCTCAAAAAAAAAAAAAAAAAATGCATTTTTGATTTACGGTACATTCAACTTTATCAGAATGTAACCCCACTGTAAGTCAAGGAGCATCTGTACATGCCTTCTCCTCCCATCCTACAACCTAGAAATGAGTAAAGATAAGGATTGATATGTTCTTCTCTAAAATAATTCTGGCAAACAAGAAGTGATACCACCAGCAAAACTAGAGTGATTCAAGCAATAACCATGCAGAACCCTCAAAAGAGGAATGCTATTAAAACTGGGAGCAGCTATGAAGGTGGGAGACCATGTAGCAGTGCTCCATCCAAGCTGTGGATTGAGGTGGCTGCCAAAAGGAAACGAGCAGACTCTGGTGCAGTCACAGGTGATCTGGTGGGAAAACGCCTTTGGTGCAACTGGACAGGCCCCTCACTTTCCTCTACCAAGAACCATGCCCCACCTCCATCCTCACAGGGGCAAACTCTTCACTGAGCATAGGCCCTGGAGCTCCACAATCAGGATGGCACCCAGGTAGCTGCTATTACCCAGAAGGAATAAGGAGATGCCACACCTGGCCAAGTATCTCACCTCTCCCCCACAGTCTATCCTAACAGACTGGTAAACAGAAACTGTACCCACCCACTGACAAAAAAACAGCCATTGGCAAATCAGAGATGATCACTTTATAAACTAGAAAAAAAAAAGGGAAATCAACACCACAAAAATGAGAAACTAAATATCTGAAGAAAGAGTTGCAGGAATAAGCAGGAGAATCATAAATATCCTCAGAGGTAAAATGAGACCTCATCCATAAAAAATGAATAAGCTACCATAAAAAAAAAAACAGAACTTTAAAAATGATTGCCAACTGTGTCTGGTCGCAAAAATTAACACGTGATAAAATTATATAGAACTAAATACACATACACAAAAAAGTTTATATAAAACTGGTGAAATTGAAATAAGGTTTGTCCATGTTAATTTCCTAGTTGTGGGAAAGATTCTCTCAAAACCAAAGGACAAACTACTATACACTTAGCATGCATGAATCTCAAAAACAGGCTGAGCAAAAGAAGCCTTGCACAAAAGGCTATATACTATATGATTCCATTTATATTAAACTCTAGAAAATGCAAATCAATCATTTCTGCATCTGAGAGCAAGCAGATCACAGGCTGGGGGTGGGGGGTAGGGAAGGAAAAAACTGCACGAAAAAACTTTCTGTGGTAACCCAAATCTTGATTGTTTGCAGGGGGAGGGAGGGTGTGTGTGTGTGTATGGATATGTATATCTGTGAAAACGCATATAACTCACACGTAAATGGATGCAGTTTATCATATGTAAATTAAATTCAGTAAAGACATTTTTATTTAAAAAAAACAATTGCTAATATAAAGCTCAATGAATATATTTAACAGCAAAATGGGCATAGAAAAAACATGCCTCTCAAGTACAAAGGAAAGGCAGATACAGAGAATACAGAACCAGAAAGTCCAACATCTTATGTGAGCTCTAGAAACTTCCTAGGGGAGAGGGAAGACATGAATCATCAGGTTGAAACTCTTAAGTGTTAAACGGAATCAAATAGGAGAGAAGAGGAAGATAACTTAGACACATCCTACTGAAATTTCAAGAAATCCTAAAGAAAAAACTGAATTCCTACAGATACATACATCACCTTAAAGGTACATATTAGACTTTGCATCAGCAACACAGATACTATTACAGAAGACAATGGAGCACTGGCTTCAAAGTTATAAAGAAAAAGATTTTGAAACTTACATCTAGCCAAATCAGCTCTCTAGTAGGAATGCAAAAGAAATTTTCACACACGAAGGGGCTCAGCTTTTACTACTCAAAGACCTTCTCTGAATTAGTAGATGCATGCCAACATATTTTAAAAACATCCAAGAGCTTTAAGAAACGTTGTTATCCAAGAGCTATAAGAAACAATAAGCAAAGGTACCAGTGCATGCTGACTTTTAGAAAAATAAGCAATCTGAAACTAAAATACTTACATTATTTCAACATAAGAAGTTGAAGAGGGAAGAGAAAGGAGAAGGAAGTGAAAGCAAGCAGCAATTCTGTCTTGTTGGGAACAGGAAGAAAAGATAAAGATTCTGATTAATTCTAGACAAAGACACAGAAGTAACAGTTTAAATGTGTTAAAAATTTATAGGTAACTCCAGAAGAGAAAAAGAACATATGACTTTCAAACAACTAGGAAAAAAAATCAGTTCAAAAACAAGAAAAGGGGAGAAAACAAAAATACAAAATGAAAAAAATGACAGGAATGAATACAATCAGTAATCACAAACAGGTCAAATTTTTCTCTGCCAGACTGAAGAATTTCAACTCTATGCTGATGAAAAAAACACATCTCAAACAAGATAATATACGTAAACTGAAGAAAAAATGGTAAAACACCCACAATGGAGTCACATCATGAGAAGCTGAATGCTTTGAAAGATGAAAATGGCATGGCATTCAGTCAAAATTATCACTTGAGTCAAAATCTTAAGCACTCAAGCACTTCACTGAAGAGCAATATACTAAACAGAACAGCTCACTTACTTTTAGGAGCTCTGGAATAGTAAAAGTCACAAATGCTGGTCAAGACCAGCATTACACTGGTCACAGGGCTATGCTGCCATTATTTCCCTCCAAATAGTGATCTACCGAGGAAGTGACACTCTCAATTCTCATTCATCCCTGCATTCACTCACAATCACATATTCACTCATCAAAATAGTGGGTAGACTCACTGGCACCATTTATTTAACTGACTTGCCAAATTGAATTTGGATGAGCAAAATAAATGCCTGGACAGTGCTACTCCACTGTATCAAGCAAATGTTAACAGAAAACAAATACAACACTAGCAGACCAAACAACTCAAACAAAAAAACATTAACTGGGGACAAAAAGGACTTATGTTGTGTGCATAAAGTACAATCGGTCAATGTAACAGCCATGATCCTTACATACCTAATACATGCTTCAAAAAATATTAAAACAAAGAGAAATTGACAAATCTACAAAACACCGTGAGAATGACACATATTTCAGAACTCTGTAGGTTACACATACACAAAATAATGGTATACAGAAGATTTGAATATCACAGCTAATACAGTGGATCTATTACACACAAATAGAACTTTGTATCAAAAAACCAAATATACTTTCCTCTCAAATACCCATAATCCATTCACAAAAATTAACTGCACTAGCTTAAAGAACTTCAAATTCCAAAGAACAAAAACAAACTGCATTCACTTACCACAATACCTCAAAATCAGAAATTCATCCAACAGACACAAAGAAATAAATCTACTTGAAAAGAAATTTTTAAACTGGTCTTCTATTAACTCTGAGATTAAGGAGGAAATCAAAACAGAATTTATTTTAAAGTAAATGACAACGAAAACACAATATAACCAATAGGATATACTCAAAGTAGTACTCAAAGGGAAACTTCTAGCCTTAAATGTTTATCAAATGCATTCAAACAAGAAAGCCTGACTAAAAGGGAATGTTGCATACAATTTAAAATGCTAGAAAAATAAAACAGACCCAAAATAAGCAGAAGTTATTAAAGATTAAAGATGTAAATGAAATTAGAAAAACACCTTCATTGTGAACAAAGCCACAACAATAAAATCAAGCCTTTTATTGATCAATAAAATAAACAATAAAATCAAGCCTTTTATTGATCAATAAAATCAAGCCTTGAAAAAGCCATTAAAACAAATTTCTGGGTTACTATATCCAAGAAAAAGAGAAAAGATACAACTTTTCTTTAAACGGAAAAAATAAAAGACGAAACAGTACAAAACCAGAGATTTTTACAAATAAGCCCATTGTATACACAACTTTATCAACAGTTAAGTTTAAAATGTACACTAAACAGAAAATTAGCTAGAAAATAAGAGTATAAAAAGCTCAAAACGGGGTAGAAAACATGGAAATCAAAAGCACTAAAAATTTTTGGAGAGCGATCAAAGATCTACAACCCAAAAAAAAAGGTCTCAGGCCCTAATGGTTTCCAGGCAAACTTTTATGAGCCAAATCCTTCTACTAGCATAATCTCATATGAAAAGTATGAGAGCTCGGCCAGGCATGGTGGCTCACGCCTATAATCCTAGCACTTTGGGAGACTGAGGAAAGAGGACCCCTTGAGGCTAAGAGTTCAAGACCAGCCTGGGCAACACAGTGAGATTTCATCTCTGCAATAAAATAAAACTATGAGAACCCAAGAAAAAAGTATCTCACAACACAAATGCAAAAACACTAAATGGAATGCAGCTGTGCAGTAAGAGTCATACACTATGGCCAAAAGAGATTTTTCTCAGAAATGCAAGAATGGTTTTTACATTAGAAATCTCAGTAAGATGAAGAAGAAAAACCATGATTACCTCAATAGATTCCAAAAAAATAAAATCTAAGAAAAAAAATCAATTAAAACCAACAGAATAAAAAATATTTTTACGGTATTCAGATATTAAAAAATACAAATACCAACAGCTTTTCATATATAATAATCAAAACCCAACAGAAAAGACGTGAAAAAAATGCCATGAACAGTATAATAAAAGTCATAGAATATTTAGAAATAAACCTAATACTAAATGTGTACAGTCAGTATTAAAAAGGCATACTGAAAGACCTACCAATGGGAGAAATGTACCCTATTCCAGACAGAGAAATTAAATATTATTAAAATATCAATCCTCCCCAAATTAATCTAACAAAATCAATGCAATTCTGAAGAGAACACTGTGGTTGACTCCCAAGCAGCCACTGCACCTCAGTCCCAAGGAGAGTCTTGTTTTGGGTTTTTTTTTTTTTTTTTTTTTTAACACCAACAGAAATTCCATTCCCGGTGTTGGGCCTAACCCAACCTGATCATTGAATCATGAAAAGCCTGTCCCTGTCACCTAGAATAAAAAAAGCTCCTTCAATCTTAAGAAAGTAACAATGCTGCCAATGTACAAGGAAGCAAGACCCAATTCCTATTTTCCTAGCACGAGCCTTTCTCTAACCATCAACTTTAGGATGATACTAACCTGTAAGTTAGCAAAGATGAAGAGACACAGCATTAGACCAACAAAATACATCACATCAACAAGACTGCAATCTAAAAATTTGGACACATCTAGGACCAATGGAAGATTTTGTAATGCTTAATGCAAATTAAGCCTTACTCCCTTTCCTTTGTCAAAAAAAACTGACACATTAGTAAATGGTTATTGTGCTTTTTTTTTTTTTTTTTTTTTTGAGACAGAATCTCACTCTGTTGCCCGGGCTAGAGTGAGTGCCGTGGCGTCAACCTAGCTCACAGCAACCTCAAACTCCTGGGCTTAAGCAATCCTTCTGCCTCAGCCTCCCGAGTAGCTGGGACTACAGACATTCACCACCATGCCCGGCGAATTTTTTCTATATATTTTCAGTTGACCAATTAATTTGTTTCTATTTTTAGTAGAGACGGGGTCTCGCTCTTGCTCAGGCTGGTTTCGAACTCCTGACCCTGAGCAATCCTCCCGCCTTGGCCTCCCAGAGTGCTAGGATTACAGACGTGAGCCACCACGCCCAGCCTGTAAATGGTTATTATGCTTTAAATGATAAAGCATAATCATCTTTTAACAGCCAAGCACTATCTGCATGAGTTTATTTAATGTTTACAGTAACCACAGGAGGTAAGTACTATAAACATCCCACTTTACAGATTAAGAAACTGAGATGGAAAAGAGCACAAGGTTAGTCAATAAAAGGTAGAGGTAAGACTCAAATCCAGATTTCCTGAGTCCTTTAACAAGTTATCCTTTTTTTTTTTTGAGACAGAGTCTCACTATGTTGCCCAGGCTAGAGTGCCATGGCGTCAGCCTAATTCACAGCAGCCTCAAACTCCTGGGCTCAAGCAATCCTCCTGCCTCAGCCTCCCAAGTAGCTAGGACTACAGGCATGCGCCACCATGCCCGGCTAATTTTTTCTATA